>JAUTCZ010065931.1:0-17816 GCA_032273805.1 Melanodrymia brightae | reverse complement strand
CAAAATGCCCGGGTTCGCATCGGAAACAATTATACAAAATCGTGTGATCAAGATTTTTACTCATTTTATAAAAGGGCTAATAAAATTTCAGTGCTAATCACAATTTATTTTAAAAACAAATTACACCCTGACTATTCTGCCATTAATTAACAAAATCACGATAATTGTCTTTTTTTTATTCTAGATTTACTCATAAATATATTAAAGGGACAGTTCTGAGTTTGAAGACTAGTACCACCGAACTTATGCATCTAATGCTATTTACTATTTGTAGCATATTTCTGGCTAATACAGCATTTTTATTACTAAAATTAACATTTACCAATGCATTTGTAGTAGCTTAATATAGTCCTTGGACTTTTGCCTACAATAATTTAGTACATACTACTAAATTATTTTAGACAGAAGGACGCAGTAAGGTACTATAACAATTTGGATGTCCAGAAACACATAGGATATACACATATTGATATAGTAAGTAATAATATGTAAGTAAATATTAATTTTAATAATAAGAAATGATCTATTATACAGAAATATGTTACAAATGGCATAAAATGTGCACGTACGGTGGCACTCATCTTAAAAGTCGGGACTGTACCTATATTATACTATATTTCTGTCTTTAAAAATAAGTTTATGCAATACCTTCCTACACTAATAATTTGCTTCGAACAAAAACAGATTTGACTCAACCTACCTAACCTTAATTTTTCTGGCTTATGTAATCGAAACCACACATTTTTTGTTTCGCCTAATATATAATATATTTGTCTTTATTCAATTAATATTAAAGTTCAATTGATTGCAATGTTGAGTTTTGTTATTTTCAGAGTCATGTCGAAGCATATGCTAAGAATAATGCAAATCAAGATGTCATGCGAATACTGTTAGACTATTTGGTGAAGAGAAGCTATTTTTGGATACACTTGGACAAAGCTCTTAGAGATGAAAAATATATAGAGCATGCAGCAATTCTTAAAGGTGCAAAGCCATATTTTGTTTACTTGAAGCATACAAGTACAATGTAATACATGACAAGGCTTGTATTTGTGGAGGGGTGGGGTGTTGAACGAACCATACCTATTCTAACACCATATTTGGTCCACTTGCCTAAAAAACAATTAATTTTTGCTATTGAAGATACATTTTTTCACAAAACTCTCCTACAGAGAATTCTAAATTAGGACATACTATAAGCGTACTCACAAGTACATGACTTACTTAAGCATACTCATAATTACAATGTAATATATTTCTTACAATCATACTCAATGTAATACATGACTGGCAATATCATACTCACAAGTACAATGTAATACATGACTAACTACAGCATACTGACAAGTACAATGTAATACATGACTTACTACAGCATATTCACAAGTACAATGTAATACATGACTAACTACAGCATACCCACAAGTACAATGTAATGCATGACTTACTACAGCATACTCACAAGTACAATGTAATACATGCCTTTCTACAGCATACTCACAAGTACAATGTAATACATGACATACTACACCATACTCACAAGTACAATGTAATACATGACTTACTACAGCATACTCACAAGTACAATGTAATACATGACTTACTACACCATACCCACAAGTACAATGTAATACATGACTTACTACACCATACTCACAAGTACAATGTAATACATGACTTACTACAGCATACTCACAAGTACAATATAATATATGCCTTTCTACACCATACTCACAAGTACAATGAAATACATGACTAACTACAGTATACTCACAAGTACAATGTAATACATGACTTACTACACCATACTCACAAGTACAATGTAATACATGACTAACTACACCATACTCACAAGTACAACGTAATACATGACTAACTACAGTATACCCACACATACAATGTAATACATGACTTACTACACCATACTCACAAGTACAATGTAATACATGACTAACTACAGTATACTCACAAGTACAATGTAATACATGACTTACTACAGCATACTCACAAGTACAATGTAATGTATGCCTTACTATAGCATACTCACAAGTACAATGTAATATATCTTTTACTATAGCATACTTATAGTGTATAAGTACATTGTAATACATTACTTATTCAAGCATACCAACAAATACAGAGAGCACAGCGTAGCTCATCGTATGAGTGTCCGTTTGAGGTTCGATAGGTCAATTGAACAATCCTCAGTGGACCCATTGGGTTATTTCCCATTCAAAGGTTGTGGTGTGTGCTATCCTGTCTGGGAAAGTGCAAATAAAAGATCACTTGCTGTGGCGGCAATGGGTTTCCTCTCATCAAGTGTTGATATAACTGTTTGACATCCAATAACTACTGATTAAACTGATGTTCCAGTGATGTCACTAAACAAACTAACTAACAAGTACAATGTATTACATGACATGCTACAGGCATACTCACAAGAACAATACATTACTTGACTACTTAATACAAGCATACCCACATGGGCATATTTTTAGGTTTCATGCCAACATACTGGACAAATAAATTGCATAATATTATAGAATCTATTCCGTTTCAGTGATTTTCTTCTTTTTTTTTTTCCTTTTAATTTTAGTTGATGAAAGTCCAGCTGAAATGACCCAGAATTTAGTTGGTCACCACGGTTCAGGGTCATCACAAAACCAACAGGTTCAACCTCCTGTTGAACAACAACAACCAGTTCAAGTGCCGACAATTTCAGATAATTATTACAACACACAGCCAATGCGACACAATCAGCACACACCATATGTTTGCTACCATGACCAACCACCACCTTATGATAGAGTACCAGTAGTGTTACCTTCCCAGACTCCAGCTACGATTCGTCCAACGTATCAACCTACACCACCAGGAGCAACTCCAGGACTTTTCGTACGTTTACCATTGAAACAACAGCCGCAGAATGATCTAAGTCACATGCCGGGTGTACAGGGTTGTAATGCTTTACCTCAATCAGCACACATGACCATACGTTCACAGCATCAGGTTAATCACCAGCCAATCATGCAAATGACACAACAGCAGACTGAGAACGATTATTACGAAGCTATGCAACGTTTGTCATTACAACAGCAGCAACTGATACAGGAAAAAATGTGTACTACACAGACTTCTGGAGTTAGTATGCCACTTGCTAACAATTCAATGATCCGCACCGTAATTTCTGACCAAGATGAACAATTTTCAAAAATAACAAATAAAGAGGCTGACATTTCAAAAACACCTTGCTCTGAAACTTTGAGTGGAGATGTTGAAATGTGTCGACAGTCATTGAGCAAAGAAAAGCAATATGCTACGGACAAGTGTGAAGAGTTTGCTACAAAGATAGATCATATGGTCGATGCAGAGGTACATTTTCCTAACAAATTACTTCCAGCATCGGTTAACTTTAATGTTAATAATGGGGTAATGACAAATGTCAGCCAAATAGACACTTCTACTCTATCCCCGCTTGATACTAATTCCCATGTGAATTCAGCTCAGACGTCTAATTTTGCTACAAGAGAGCAATTTGCAGATGTTAAAAACATTCAACATTCTAATGATCCTATGGTTTCCGATGAAAATAATGCTACTGTGCCAGTTGGTAATGGTGCATCTGATACCTTGAACATATCTTCAAATGGATCACATGTGTATTATCCTCCTAGTTTGCCCAAGGGTCCTGACAAGGATACAAACAACGGACATCCTATACTAAAAAAGGCTGTGCAGAAAAGTTTTCAAGAATCCAATGGAGCAGTATATCATGAGGAATTGTTAAAAACTAATGAGAGGAAAGATAATTCTGGTAATGACGGAATTGCATCCCCAGCAAGCTTAAGTGTATGTTATCCACCAAGTGTGTCCTATGAAGTTAATAGCTGTACTGTAAATTCTGCTACAACAAGTATTTTCTACCCACCCAGTGTGCCAGACATAGGCAGGATGAGCACAGCAATGTTATTGGATAGCAAGGAATCTGGTGGAAACATCACAAATCAATCCACCACTTTAACTACAGAGTCTAATGAAAATAACTTAATACATCCAGTGTCTTCTAAAAAAAGAACAATGTCAAGTATTGATACCAAGCCGATTAATGTATCACAGAAGATCAATAACGTTGACGCGACAGTCTTGCCAAAGAAAGAAATTCATTCAGTAAGAACAAATTTGCATTTGCAAGAAGATGGTGCACAATGTTTGCCTCAGACTCTTTGCTCTACGAGTGAGCCTTCTTACCTGAGTAAAGAAAACATGACCGATCAAGATGTTAATCAAGCTTCAAATAATATGCAGTTCAAAGGATTCAGTGATGAACATTTGTTTCTGAACAGTAGTACAGAAGAAAGTGTTCAGTTACCCAGTATAAATACAATTAATAGTTTGTTAAAAAAGTCACTTGATTGCGATAATATAAAAGAAATGCAACCATACATGCTAAGGGATGATTGCGCCAACTCGTGTGACATTTCATTAAAAGATAATACTAAAGAATCCAATCTAGAGAAGGTGGACTCTCGTGGAGCTATTGATCCATTTGAAGAGGTCACTGGAGAAGAAAATATGCTGGCTACAGCATTAAACTCATCAAGCAAACCAAATAGCACCGAATCAGTCCCTAGAAGCCAACCAGTTTTGACCAGAAATTCTCCTATATCAAAAAAATATTCAGAAGATATGAAAGAGCAGTATTCTTTGTCATTACCAAATACTAACATGGCTATTTCAAATAAACAAGATTACCGTAGTACAGAAAGTGTCGGCCAGCAACATACTCTGCCATTAGCAATGAACACAGAAGTTAGTACATTGAATGACCAACGTTTCATTGAACCGGATCCAGACAGAGAGCATTGTAGTCTGCCAATAGTATTATCACGCCACGTAGATAACACTGATTTACAACAAACCAATCAGCAACACAGTCTGTCACTACCTTCTAGCAAGTCAACTGATACAAGCAAAGTAGATTTTCTTCAATTTGATGCAACCAGAGAGCAAGATAACATGTTGAAAAGCATTGAAAGAACGGTTGTTCAGAAAAGTGAACATTCTCTGCAATCGTTAGATGCAGATTCTTTACTGTTTGGTTCAAGCAGTGAGCTTGCTTTGATGTGTGATCCAGAGCTTGATGATGCTGGCCAGAAAGCAAACGGAACGGATGACAGTTCTATGTGTACACCAGCAGTGTGTGGGAGAGATAAGGAACTTCTACAGATGGATGAACACACTGATCTACCAGCTCACAAAGGAAGGCAAAAGGGTGATAGCACATCAGCAAAATCTGTGGATGTAGGAGAGTCACAGATTGCTGGGATTGACCAAGTGGAATGTCAGATACCTGATAAAGATGGTATTGCATCAGGAACATGTGGAGAAGAGTTACAAATTGATCCAGTGGATGAAACTGCTAATCAACTAGAGAATGATCAGTCAGATGAAGATAAAACCGACCATTCTGTATCTGCATTTCGCTCATTGATGAGTAACCCTATAACTAAATTTTGTACTACTGAGATTTTTAAAAGTTTGAGATAAATAGTACTTGAGTTATAAGGAAGTGTATTGAATTTTCTTTTAATGTGCTACAAAATTGTTTTTGCATTGCAATTCATTGAAAAATAAACATTTTAATGTCAAATAGTACACAACCATTGTATAAACGTTGCTTTATAAATACAAATGTATATGGAGTTTAGACATTTATTGTATTATACCACCCGTGTTTGAGGAACATCACTGAATGTAAATTTGAATCAAAGCTTTGTCTATGGAAATGGCTCAAGCCTAATGATGTTACATTAATACTTGTAAAGATGTACTGATTGATATAATACATGTATAATATGAACCGAACTAGTACTTTTACAATTTGTTTACAGTGTCGAACCTAGTCAGGAATCTAATGTCTTACAAATTTATTGTAAACACTAGTTTTTATGACTTGACTGGACTGAACTAGTTTGATAATCTCTGGGCCTGGTGGATTCTTTTTCTGAAGGTTTTTGTTGTTGTCATCAGTGAAAAGGTAGGCAGAACTAGACTTATCTTGATTGCTTGATATTAACTTTATTCGTTGTCAGAATTTGAATTTTGATGATGATGATGATGATGATGATGATGGTGATAATTATAATCACCTTGTATATACATGTACATGTATATTATATATAGTGTGCATAATTATTTAAAGTAGACATGTATTCATTATGACAATATCTTAGATCAGTATGACTGAAGTTTATTGTGAAACAACGTACATGTAGTTCAAAGATTAATTTATTGTGTTTGAGAAACATTTTGAATCGTGTTTCTATGTTTATTAAAATATCAAAAGTCTGATTGTCTTAAGTTTTGTGTATTTGGCATTTACAGTGTTCCAAGAGTTTTCAACACACACGAAGTGTGGACCCGAGAGAAGATATTAGTGGACTATTCCATCCTTTATATCTTGTAATTTAAAAATAAAACTTTTTACCATTACAATGAAAAAACGTAACTATTTTTGCGATGATTTCCAATGGTGTCCTTTTTATGAGTGGACCGATGTATCCATAATATGATTATGATTAATTTTGGTCTTACCAAAATATTTCCTTTATTCGTTCCTGCAATGCGCATCGAACAGTTAATAATATAGTTCGGTATTAAAGTGACCAATTGTATACTGGACACAAATACCTGAACATGCGGTATAAGATATTCCGTCTGGCATTCTCTCACATGTTCTACTGCGGAGAAGTAGGCCTAGAACGGTCTTCAGAACATATCATCCAAGACTTTAAAAATGTACAGCAGTTAAGGAGCACTATCTGGACAACACTCAAGAGGAAGCTCTATGGTAGTAAAGGTGACCAACAGAGGACGGTATCATTCATCGGCAATGCTGGCCTCGACGTGTGGAGCTCTAACAAGCGAACGAACAGAACAACATTCATAGTTAAACATGCATTACACAACAGAAATTTATAGTCGTTATTAACATGTGGGTGGACACATTTGGACATTTACGGAAACACGAACGATATGTTCAAAATATTTGATGCATAATTATGTGATTCGATAATGGTCATGTACGCACAAACATTGATAAGCGTTTGGTAAAAACACTTGCTGCAAAAAAAAAAACATTTAAAACCAAATGCAATTAATGGGAAATTTACGACTCAAAATTAATACCATTTGTAGCCATATTTTTTAAAGACATACAAACCTAGTAGGCCTACTTGAAAATGAAACTGTGCACTTCAGTTAAAGAACTTAGATCTTCAGATGAATAAAGAAATCCACTGGTTGCGGTCAATACAAAAAGACAAATTACATGTACTATACATGTATAATAATTACACTGTTGAAACGTATATAATTATAATATGTAATCTACTTAGGCTTTCATCTGGATATTTTTAAAGACCGTCCAAATTTCAGCAGCACTAAAAATCACAAGCAAGTTGCGTAAATAGAGCAGCTGTTCGCACCAATAGCCAACGGTATCGATACACATACAAGGTATTGCAAATTATACTACGTGGAATGTCAAGAAAATGAAAGTGGAACGAAGTTTCGCTTACAATGTTATAGGTGAACTAAAACCTGTGATACTGAAGCATTTGGATACTTTTTAAATCGGTTGTTTGCCTCAGGTTTGAGGAAAGAGTGCATGATCTATCAGACTAGATCTGAACTAGATATATCTATACATGTAGCAATAGCGCCTTGAATGTTATCTTGTCATTAAAAAGGGTTGATAGTTACATTATTGAATCTGGAAGCCTATATGAAAAGATACTGAAAGCAAAACTAATACAAATAGCGTTATCAACGAAGATGTGCCTATAATAGTACCATAATTATATTTAGGCATACACTGTCATACATATATATAGACAATGAGAGGGTGGTGGGGGTCGGAGGGAGGTTAGGGTGTTAAAAACAACACATTAGGTTCTCTTAAGCATAATTTAGGTACTTGCTGTCATCCACTTGAGGCATTTAACCATGTCTGTCCTGGGCATACAGTCCAGCTGCCTTAACTGTTTGTCGAGTGTTATATAAAGCACATACGTATAATTATGCTAACAATCTGGGATGTTTACTTCTATCCCATGTTACTGTACTCCGTTTGTACACCCCATCAACTCGCCTCCCCCCCCACCCATGTACACGCGTAGGTCTATATCGACCATCCGTTATAATGACAACATGATTGATACAATTAGGACATTTTAATTTAAAGACGTGCAATAATTAATCGAATGTACAATTTTGTTAACGTTTTAATAACAAACTTCGTTTTCAACAATTTAAAAATTACAATAATGAATTTGAATCAGGTTTCAAGAAGTTTACCGAACTTTTGTACGTTAGATGTTTCCTTGTAAGTGACAGTCAATTCTGTTAAATGCAGACAGAAATCTTGAAAAGGTTGATAACTTGATCTGAATATTGATGAACATAAATAATATACTGGTAAACATTTTTTTTTTATACTCCCGGTTTTTCGCTTTCCACCAATCAATGTAATAATGTAGGATTTTATTTTAATAGAATAATTATAGGGTAAGCCATATACATCTAGGCTGTGGTGTCAGTAATTTGTTCTATTATGATGCTGGACATTTTCAGTGAACGCTCCCGCATTTTTATACGTGCGTGAATCAGTGATCGTCACTTATGAAACTAGTCCATAAATAAACATAATAACCGATCTTCAATATAATAACCAGAAAGACGTCAGAATAATATTAAAGATCGGTTAACTATGGTCATTTATAGACTATTATGAAACCAAAAGTAAAACATCTATATTCTTAGAACAGTCATGACGACAGCTATTAAAACAGAATATTTATAAATAGTGTACACAGCCAGATGTTTATCTATACATTTTAAGTCGTCACCTATGTATACTTAAATAGAGAACATATAATAAATTTCAATGTTTCACGATCGTCATACCATATTATAGGCGGATTCATCGGGGACAGAGATCCGAATCTCTCCTTTTACATAACAGTTTCTAATTTTTTCAACAACTATTAACTATTTAATTTGACGAAATGGATCCCTTACAAATTAACTCTGTGAGCACAATTTCTGAATCCACCGTTACCAATCATTAGTTTTACTTCAACATTGTAACTTAGTCATGTTTTAGTATACCGGTACCGACCTTCAGTTTAGTCCATAAGGGTTTTGAACACGGTACTAGATGCTAGTAGTATAAAGTATTATATTGAACCAGTAGGCCTAATGACTACATCTATTGATAAATAGGATTACTAGTTAAACACAGATCCACTACTCAATTCTGTCTTACAACTGATATTCATGGGCGGTATTTATGAAACAACGTAAGTTTTTCTTAAGTTTCATTAAATCGATTAAGATAAAACAACGTAAGTGCCTAGTTACAAAAAATCCACAGTAAATAAGCTTAAGTTTTTGTAGAATTCTCAGAACGAAACTTAAACTTACGTCTAGGTTTGTTTTTCACAGAACTCGAGTCAAAATCGTAGAGACGTAAGTTTGATAAATACCGCCCCTGAACTCGCTTCACATAGTTTACCATTTTTTAAAAATGTATAATGTATTTTCGACGAGCTTCCACGATAGGCTGGTAAGTACTTGATTCGTGTCTTATTTTAAGAAATGTAGCATTATTTTATAAATACAGAACCCGCTCCAACTCAGAGTGCATCAGTACAAGCTCAATAGGTATGTGTCACCCACATGTACAAAGAGATTCATGGACACTGGCAATTTCCACAAGTGTCCTTAATACAAATAAGATAGTATTAAGGGTTATTTTGAAACACAAAACAAACTAGAAACGACTTTATGACAGATTTATGAGAATTTTGTTAAATATTTCAGTATCATACAAGTTCAACATTCGAAGCATGAATTATTGTAAAGGTACACTCCCAAGTTTTAAGATGGATGCCACTCTATGAGCGCATCTAATGGTATTTGTAACATACTTCTGGCTAGTAGAACATGTTTAATTAAAGTTAACATTTACTTACTTTTTATTACTTACAATATGTGTATATCCAATGCGTTTGTTATAGTTTAGTATGGTCTTTGTACTTTTGCCTACAATATTTTAGTACGATACAAATTATTTTAGGCAAAAGTATGCATTAAATTAAACGACCAGAAACACATAGGATTTACATATACATGTACATGTATTAATATTGTAAGTAATAAAATCTAAGTAAATATTAATTTTAATAAATAAAAATACTTTATTAGCCAAAATATTTTACACATGCAGTGCCTAGTTGGGGAGGGGCAGGCATTCATCTTAAAACTCAGGAGTCTACCGTTAACATTTGACAAAGATCTGTATATAAACAACAAAGCTGTATGTATAATATCATATGCATGGCTGCTCAACATATTCAAAAATGCATAAACAACAAGCAACAAATCACAGTTCTTCTTTGTGACTTTAAACAACTCAACGTTGGGAACATATTTATGTAAAAATGTTTTTAGACAATAATGCTCTAGTTCGACTAGAACAAGTTTCTTGTATGTTGTGACATTCATGTATCATGTTCTCTGTAAATAACTGCAACTGCAGCTGCAAACAAGTGCTATCGTTTCAATGTTACAACCTGTAGTTACGTATATAGTAACATCACACTCAGTTCTCTTTCATCAGTCTTAAAAAGTAGTTCCCATTATTTTCCAGATTTTTAAAATGACGGGTTGCTATAATTTCTCAGTCAGAAGTTATATCCCACCCCCCTCTAAAAATGCCTGATGGGGTAATAAAAATGACATGTACTCCATTATGTGCACAAATAACCGCCAACACATATACTACTAATCAGAATTACTGGCCTCCGTGGTGTAGTAGTTAATACTTCGGTTCGAATCCCCCTCGAGGAGATTGGATTTGTAATTGCTGTACTGGTTCCAAGCCTAGTGAGTGTTTCACAAGTCTCAATGGATGCGTGTGTACACCACTTACAATCGTCAGTGTCTCATTACTGGTGAACACAGGCTGTGGTATGTACTGTCCTGTCTGTGGGAAAGTGCATATAAAACATCTCTTGCTATTAAATTTTATGGTAAAACATCCCTTGCTATTTATCGAACAAGAGTAGCAGGTTTCCTCTCTTATACTAACACTAACCTGTCCTGAGCAGGCAATGGAGACAGCTTGACTGCATGTCCAGGACAGACATTCTTGAACCTCAATGGGATAATAGCTTGTAAATAAGTTATAGCTAACTAACTAACTAACTAACTAACTAATAAGAACTACAGTTGTACAGTTCCGTGAAGCTTGGACTAATACACAGAAGCATAAACAGGCTGCTGAGCATGTGTAACATGATTAACGATTGCTGATGATTGCGGAAAGTCAATTAATACCAGTAAAGAACTTCTGTTTCTAGAAAAGTACTCGCTAAGTAAACCCCTTAGAAGATTCTACACAGCTCGGAGACAAAAATGTACAATCCATGTCAACATTTATTTGTGAGATGCAATATTTATTCCGACTGGTAACACTATTATGTCTGACACAAAATTATCACATTAAACAGGTTGCTGCATTTCCAAAAACAGGAGCGGGGCGTAGCTCAGTGCAAGAGCATCCGACTGAGGTTCGATATGTTGAAGGATTGATCCTCCTCAGTGGACATGTTGGGTTATTTCCTATTCCAACCAGTGATACATGACTGGTCTATCAAAGGCCATGGTGTGTGCTATCCTGTCTGTGGGAGAGTAATGAAGTTTGACTGTACAAAAATATTCATTAACTATAAATTCCAGACATGGACAAAACATTTCTACATTGTTAGAATTGTCTATTAACAATGTATTGAGATCATAGATGCAAGATACATAATTTGCTGTAAATTAAGCCTGCTTCTAAAACACATTTATAGTGGTTAAAGTTTTCAAATCATAACAAAAATAAAATAATATAAATATTATGTATATTTTATCAAAAACCTCATCAATCTTGTTTTGTTGAGGTACTAGAGAGAAGCAATACATGTATGTTTTCATGATGTGATCTACTGAGGAGAAACACGTGATTAAAGATGAACTGTCCCAAAAATCGGAACTCCAGCTTAACCAAACAAAGACCACCTCCATACTTTTCTCCCTGTCCACTCGAAAGAAAAAAGTCATGCTGAAACTTTCAGACAAACCAGTGTCCCAAATGTGACGATGCAAAACTCCATCAAGAGATCAGGCTGGATATTCCAGGTCTTACTACAAAAAGGGAGCAGTCACCACATCTACAGTTAGCATTCAGATGGTTCAGCAGAGAATGAATGCTGTACGGAATGGTGAAAGTGGAGCCTATTTCAGCCATTCTGATGCTTCCATTTCCACTCCAGTTGTAGACCTAAGTTCAAACTATTCTCGCCAACTCACTATTTGCACTCCAGTACTTTCATCAGACTACTGAAATACAAGCAGAACATCCTAGTCCAAATCCGAAAAGTGACTCTCCCAGTACACATAGGAGTTATAGGCAATGAAAATCTTGCCAAAGCAGGTAGCTGCCTTCCACAACCCCACTCTTCCATCTCATACTGTGAAGTCAAGACTCTTTTAAAGCGAAAGTTCAAAAACAGTTGGAAGATAAGGAATTGTGGATACAGCCCGACCACAATTGCATTAACCAGCTATACAGGAAAGACCTAATAATAATTTTCCCTCTTCGCACTAGTCACTCTTCTTAAAAAATACCCACCTAAATAAGATGGGTCTTGCAGATACCGCCCAATTCGAAAGTGGAGCTGAAGAACAAACACTAGAACATATTCTACAAATCTTCCCGCACCTGCAAGAGAACCGTCAGAAAGTATGGACACAAGACTGAACACTGGAGATTTCTCAATGACCTCCCAACTTTGTCACCAAAATGGATAACTTGGGACAGCAATGTCAGAGTGTGGTCTCTGTGGTACATTTGTTTATAGCGATAACTATATATTAGGTCAAAAAAGTAAAGTTTCAGAATGATGGAAAAGGTACTTCACATTCAGTTTTTGTGAATTACATGTACATTAAAGACATTGATTCACAGAATGGTCCCAACAAGAACATCGGTGACAGACATCAAATGTGCCACAACGTAACAGAATTATTACTTCTCATGAACCTAAAGGCTATAATTACAGGATTATTACAGCATACCAATTGGATTATCTGACAGGATAAAATCACAGGTTTATTATCTCCAGGCACCAACAGGATATAATCACAGGATTATTACCTTTGGCCTACTCTTTTTCTAAAAAATTGCTATATAATTTTTTTTCTGCAGAAAATATTTCCCCTGTTATGTACATATATTACGTATCATATGCCCTCCCATGTTCACTGTTCATAACTGAAAACCACCCCTCCTCCCAGTTCCAAATTATCTTCA
The DNA here is from genome assembly GCA_032273805.1 of Melanodrymia brightae. NCBI lineage: Eukaryota > Metazoa > Mollusca > Gastropoda > Neomphalida > Peltospiridae > Melanodrymia > Melanodrymia brightae. Next base: position 4,393 of record JAUTCZ010065931.1, on the reverse strand, counting down.
ATGACTATTATCACTATATTATTACAGGCATCTATAGGCCATTATTACTGGATTATTATCTCGAAGGAATCAACTAGATATAATCCCAGGATTATAATCTCACAGGAATCGACAGGTTATAATCACAGGATTATCTCGCATGAACAGGCAGGCTATAATCTCTCACATGAACAGGCAGGTTATAATCTCTGGATTATTACCACACAGGAACAGCCAGTCTATAACCCCAGGATTATCTCATATGATAATCTCTGGATTATTACCTAACAGGAACAGACAGGCTATAATGACACACACCTGCCAAATCACAAATATCCTTCTGTTTGCAATCAAACCATTGTCTTGTTAATGTCCTACACACCTAGAATGCAAATAGTGTACTTGACGGCACACACTGAGATCTTGTTCCAAATGTCTGACTCAGTTCAAGAACCATTTGTATAGAATATTAACACTCTCCATCAAATCCTTATATCCAAGAATCACTGTATATAATATCAACATTCTCTCCATCAATTCCTCATATCCATCTTCAACATGTTCTTTGTTTATTAATTAACTTGTAGATTTATGTCTCGTGGTCCCTTCTCGAATCTGATTGGCCTCACCCATTAATGTATGCAGCATCTGCGTGAGCTGGTCCTCTTTGAGGTCGCTGATAACCGGGTCGGTCACTGAATTACGATCTGAACAGAAAATACACAATTATACAATAGACTTCAGAAAATTGTCTTTAAAATAAAATAACGTTTTGTAAAACCAACAACTGACCATGATGGAATCTGTGTTTGTGTTGGATATAAGAAATGGATGATGTACTAAATTATTTATATAATAATGTTTTGGCTGTTAAGTTGGTTATATTTTCTTTTAATACATTCCTAAAATCATTTCTATGAATTGATTTCATATTATCGTAAGCTCTGACCCTTAAGAAATATGATATGTCAGAGGGTTGTGATTTTTTAAAAACATTTTACAGATTCTAATAGATTCTTTTAAACAATTTTCATTCCGTCTTTTTATCGGCGGTGGGATTGGCCAACAGCCTTGATTGAGCCTATATTAATTTTAAGGCCGCTCCCAACATTTTATAAACACACATTTTTTAACAATAGATTAATTGCACGTACTCAACAGTGTTTGCAACAAAACAACATTTAACGACTGCATACTAAAATTAATTAATTAATTAAAAGGTGAGATTTACTGACCTACCTATTAAGGGTGTGTCATCGTATAATGAGCTCTTTCGTAGGATGGCTGGATTTTTTCTAAGCATCGTTTCTGGCACATCCATTAAAAAATCACAGGCATGTTTCCAGAGTGCTGCAAGACAATAGATAGATAGATAAATACTGCTGCTCACCAAGAATACATTTAATGCTCTCACCATAGAATCACAAGCAAACTAACAAATCGGCCATACCAGAGATTTTACATTTTATACAGGGTAATGCATGCTCTCCTCTCACCAGAGATTTCTAACAAAATATACCTCACACTATTTAAAACAAATTTTACGCAGATTTAACCACAGGTCTCCTCATCAGTCAGCTCACGAAAGTACTGATTTAGAGGATATTAAACGAGTTGCGCTGTATTACCACGGAAACTGGTTAGCACAGTAAAAATGTTATGGTATTTCTAAAGGTGACTGACCTTGGTCGAGGAGATGTTGCTGGAAACCGTCCCACCACCGGTTAAAGTCTTCCTGTGAGTCGGCAGCCAGCGTGTGTTCAAGAACGCCTGTCATGGAGACTGTCTTAATGTGGAATGTGTGGGGACCCTTACACGTGGCTGGGTCAGCATCGCTAATCTGTGTGTTCTGCAATACAAAACATTGAACATTAGCAGGTAAAAAGTCCTTGCTATTGGGCCCCGACTTTCTCATATTCTTAAATACTAAACATTGATTCTAATTTCTCGTGTATTCCTATTTGTCTTCCACTTTCTATCACTATCAGACTCCTTTGACTGTCTGAGCTGTACACCATAATACAAATGTCTAAGCTTCCTCAAAGAATGTATGCCACAAACTATACCCACCTCCTACACACAACCTCCACTTTTATACACCTCTTAAAAAACTCAACCTTCACCGCAATCCCCTCCCCCACCCCCATCTATACACACCTCATACAAACTCAAAGTATGCTTTACCATTACCTCCCCACCCCTATACACTGACCAAATGCTTTACCATCGCCTTAAGAAGAGTGATAAATAGTTTATGTTTTCGGAAGGGTATACCTATACCAACATCAAACGGCATAAATTTCTTCTTACAACAGCAGATAAGGTTTGTTGATATCTCCACCAGAAACCCTTCGACCAAGCTACTTCATGACTGTCATGCACAATGATGTTTCTTTTGTTGAAAGGAAAGTACAAATGCTTACTTTTGTTATTGAAATGGTTAACAATGGAGCTGCGACTTCAACATCATTGGACGATGACCAGCAAGCAAGATGGAGGTTCTTCAGTATACACCAGTACCTCTTCCATTTCGACAGATCATCATCTTCTTCCTACAGAAAGAAATGTTTGCTTAAAGAGAATCATTCACCAAATCTGGATCACGTGACAAAGGGATGAAGCCAGCCACATGAAAATCAATTTGCATATAAACAGAAACGAAAACCCTGTCCTTGTTTAGCTATATAATTGCATACATTTATTATATGACTCCAAACATCAATAGACATTTCAAAATGTCATTTTATTACGATCGCCAAAACATGCACCTGGATAGTTATAACAGTTTCTAAGGTCACGCCATTGTCTGGAGATGCAGCAGAGCGGATGTATTTGGCACGCAATATAGTGATTGAGTCTTTAACAACCCAGCACAGGCAGCAAACAAAAGTTTATCATGACACATGTTCTGCAGAAAGGAATTGAATACTTGATTTACAACCGTTTGTAATAAATAAACATAAAAAATTAAACATTTCATTTACTAATAACCAACAGCAGAAAATTTTCAATCATCTATCTTGTAATGTAAACTTTGGCTTTTAAAAATGAATGCATTTTGTGACTAACTTGAATATTGAGGAATCCGGTGACTGCAGTTTCAACAAGGCACTGAGGAACAGCAGCTAACCGGCAGCAGTAGTGACCAAACAACGGCAACTCGTGAACAACGCCATCTGAATATATACAAGATATCACAATTAAACACAATTAATGCATTGAACTATTTACACACAAATCATGGACCACATTATTGGTGCATAACATCTAAATCAAATTAGAAACAAACTACCATTCTTCTGATCGATATTTACTGCAAACAATGTCGTTGAAAAAACCCACAATTTCGGTGAAAAAAACCCAACGTCAATGTAAAAAACAATTAATTAAGTAGTAGTTGTCATCAAGGCCTGCTTAACAAGACAAATAAAAAATGTTGCAACTGCAATATTAGTATATTCTGTAACGTATTTAAAATATTATTCCATCTTATTTATCTCATAATGACCTCAACATTGTAACCAGACCAACCCCAACACCACTGTCTAACTTCATATACATAATATTGAAGTCTTGAAACAGTTCAATCCACTGTTGAGAAAAACGAACATCACCTGCATTTTTTTCCAACTCCACGTCAAATGTTCTCACAGATTCATCCACATCTGCCAATTGAAGAGAACCTTTTGCAACCAGCTCAAATTTTGGACCCCTATGGAATGAGAAAATATTGTTACAAAGAAGAAATAGATGATACTCCACAAGTGTCTTGTGATATATTAAATATATGCTAATTTATAGTCTCTCCTATAGTCATTTATAAACCTTCAAACTGACAAATAAAAAATAGATCAGAGTAAACTGCTTAATACATGGTAAAATATAATAATTATATAAAAAAAACAGTATACTTACAAAACCATATTTCCAATGATGTCTGCATCATTCTGAAAGAAAGATAAAAATTAATTAAAATCTTTCAAAAATAAATATTAAAACTTTCAATGCCATAGGACACCAAATTTTCTATCAGCAATTATATACGGTATGTGATCTATCAAGCAATTTCAAATAATACTGCACATATAATACTTTTTTTGGTTAATATATATAATTCCAAAAGCTCTAAACAGTGTCATTAAGTTTGATACAAGGTAAAATTCTTCAGTTTATTAGATCACTGATTGAAACTTGAAATAGACACTTGAATATTTGTTAACTTTTCACAATGTAAAGATGGAAGTACTTGGTAAATTTTACAGTAAAATATTTATGTACCAGGGGCGGTATTTATCAAGCGACTTAAGTCAGAAATAAGACAACCCCTAGACATAAGCTTTGGACGTTTTTTACTTAAGTCTTAAGTTTCCTCCTGAGGTGTCTCAAGAATTCTACAAAAACTTAAGCTTACGTT
>JAUTCZ010065820.1:0-17821 GCA_032273805.1 Melanodrymia brightae | reverse complement strand
ACCTTATTCAATTTAATGAAACTTAAGTCAAAACTTAAGAAAAACTTAAGTTGTTTGATAAATACCGCCCCAGGTGTCTGACGTCTGTAATTGTTGTTATTGTGTTACTAACTGTTCATTCGTTTATTGACAGGACTTCTATGGTGATTATTGCGAATACAAATCATCTGACTGTGACCTTGAACCGTGTTTGAATGGTGGAACGTGCCAGCCCCAGCCCTATGGTTTCAAGTGTATTTGTCCGGCTGGGGCCACTGGTGTGAAGTGCGAAACTGACTATGGCCAGGAGTGTGCTTCTTCACCATGCAGGAATGATGGAACGTGTCTCGATAGGATTGGTATGTTGTCCTTTCTTTTTCTGTCTCTTTAAACAGCGTTAATAGATCACCTGCTACTCATAGACAATTGCTACATGTATCGGTCACATGAAACATAAAATACTTTTCCACCAAGCATTAATACTGTTGACACACCAAACAGCCAAAGTGCTTCCATTGGGGACAGCCGAAGTGTTTCCATTGTGGACACACCAAATATGGTTACAAAGTTTTACTCAGAAATCCCAATCCACATATGTATGTGGAAGATGGCTTTTACTTCCAGTTCTGTTTGGTTGTTTGTTGTTGGCTCAATGGGTAGGTATACTTCCACAACTGGTTTAACTAAGGCCATGGTATGTACAGTCCTGTCTGTGGGAAAGTCAGCTGGACTTCCTGGCCATGCTATAATTGGATATAAACAAGTTATAACTAACCGTTTTATTTTACAATTCCAGGTTACTATGAATGCCAGTGTCCGAGATACTACACTGGGGTTCACTGTGAGTTGTATGACAAGAAATCTGTGGGTGGTATTGGGCGTCCCATATCCGTGACAAGAGCACCTAATGAATACGATGATCAACAAGTCCTCTGTATGGAGAATGACTGTGCGGCAAAAGCGAATAATGGACAGTGTGACGTACGTTGTCATTGTACAGTTGTAGATCTACAAATAATTTACATTTTCTTTTCATTATATTAATTTTAACTTTTAGACTAAGTGTATAAACTTTAAAGTTAAAAAATTGAGCTTATAGATCTTTAAGATGGATTCCAAATTATGTCCGTTTTGTTAATTATTATCTAAATACTGCAGACACAGTTTGCTTAATGCAGAGGTCCTCCCGGAGCAATGAGGCATTGGGTGCCACTACTTCTTACATGTTTAACTACGCGGGAATTGTAAGGGTCTTAAATTTAGTTGTCCGTCCTTGTACAATATATAAAGCATAATCATTGATTTGACCATAAAATTATAATATTGTTACTGAATTTTGAAAATGTAAGCACCTTAAAAAAATGCTGATAAAAGGCCTGTTAATGGTTCATGTTCCTTTTTTTTTATTATATAGCACTCTATAATCTTCGTTTATAACCTTTGCAGGAGGAGTGTAATATGTTCTCTTGTAACTACGATAACAAGGAATGCTCTTACGGACTAAAACCGTGGCAGAACTGCACTGGTCAGCAAGGTGGTGTGTACTGCTGGAAGGTCTTCAAGAACGGAATATGTGACCCACAATGCAACAACCAGAACTGCCTCTACGATGGCTTCGACTGCGAGGGAGAGATGAAGCGATGCAATACCTTCTACGAAAAGTACTGCCAAGAACATTATGCTAATGGCTACTGTGATCAAGGCTGCAACTCGTCTGAATGCGAGTGGGATGGTTTGGACTGTGATACCTCTCCACAGCAGCTTGCACGCGGAACGCTGATTGTGATTGTGCTTGTCGAACCTGTGGAGTTCAAGAGGAAGAGTACAGATTTTCTCCGTAAAGTTGGTTACCTGATGCGAGCCGTTCTGAAAGTGAAACGGGATGAGAACGGTAACGAGATGATTTATCCCTGGAGGCAGGATGCGGAAGAAAAGCATGATGGAGTCATTCGTGTCAAGAGATACCTACGAGAAATATTCACGCATTACAACTCTGATCGTCAAAAGAGAGCTGCAGTGCTTACAGGGTAAATTATTCTAACTTTGAACAACTGTGATCTTTCATTGTTAAGTAAAACTGATTGGTAAAATTGTAGAATTTGATTTTCTAGATTTAAAAATTGCGAAAAAACTTTTGTGTTTTATATTATTGTAATTATCCACATAGGATCTATCTTGTTCATCGTTGAGCCGATTTCCCAGAGCAATGAAGCATTTAACTAAGCACTTTGATTTAATGTAATGGAATTGAAAGGGCCTTAATCTATCTAATTTGTACTCTTTTACACCAATTATATTATTGCTGAATATTGAAAATGTAAGGATCTTAAAAAATCCTTTTCAAAAACTTATTCATTTAATTTTTGCTCCACAGAACTAAAGTATACCTTGAGATTGACAACCGAGCTTGTTACAAATACAAGCAAGGTCTTTGCTTTGACAACACTGGATCTGCTGCACAGTTCTTCGCTGCTGCTCTAAAAAGTGGCGCCAATGTAGATTTGCCTGTGAATTCTGTGAGCAGTATACTGGGAGACATCGACGGTGCTGCAACGCCCATGACGCTGGTGTACATCGTCGTTGGTTGTGGAGCGATTCTTCTGTTAACACTGGCAGTGATTATTGTCATTTCAAGACACACTGAGCGAGCGGTCACGTGGTTTCCAGAAGGATTTTTCTCTCGTAGTGAGCAAACAACAAAACCGACAAGAAGTCGAAAAGGTCCTGATGGAGAGGAAATGAAGTGAGCTATTATTGTTTTTTTTAAAAAGATTTTTGGGAAATTTAGGGTTCAGTCCGTTTAGTTTTTAAAACAATTAAATACATTGTTTAAATGATTCTCTGAAATCTAATAATTTTTTGAACTGTGACACCTTTTGTAGCATTTTTTTATTGTACATGGACTCTTGTATTTTTGTCATAAGAATGAACAAAGAAAAACATTTCTCTCATAACAAGATTATAAAATGACATTTTTTATCTGTTGGTCCATCTGACCACCATCAACACTTGGCTAAAGCAGTCATTTGTTTCTTGATAACATTCTTTAACATATTGACTACGTTTTGTGTAACATCAAATGTATTTGCTGCTATGATCCCACTGGAATCATGGTGAAAATGTTTCTTTAGTTGCTCCTCCCTTGTAAATCCTTTCTTGCATTGCTTTCATATTTCATAGGTGATCGGCCTAGTCTTTCAAATGCACACACCCATGTTCATGAGCGTGAAATAAGGGCAAGGTCATTAAAGTTTGTTCTTATGTTGGAAATACAAACCTCAAATCAAATTTCTTTCTAGCTGATGGTAATTCATAACATTATATTTGCATTTTTTTAAAATTAATTTCTATTATTTTTAGTGACATTCAAAAAAGCTCTCAGCAATGTAACCTGGACAAAATGGATGCCAATGATAACCATGCATCGCCTCCACCGAGCAATGAACACTGGGAAGACGATGAAGATGAACAACCTCAGAGAAAACGACAGAAGGTCAGTTTGTACTTCGCATTGATTTTCATGCTTAAATAAACTAATCTTGGTCATGCTTAGTCTAATATTCTGAGTCAAATTATCAACTACTAATTTTGTTGAAATTAGCTATTACATTTCGTAATGAGTTAGGTTTCTCATTCTTTATGAGAGCTTAAAATATTAGACAATTCTAGTTATAATGATATACTTAGAGGATTCATCATGAGTGAATAGGTTAATTAGTACCGTATTTCTAATACTGATTAACTATATGAGGTTGATATTGTCCATATTAAGAAAACCAGTAATGAATTCTATTGATCTTATAACTCTCCTAAAATAACATTTTAACTCTATATTTAGTAAATCACTCATTGAAATGCAGTTCCAGAACAACCTTCATTGCTAATGTAATATCTTGTCTGTCAACAAATGTAGTATGAAGTCACAGCAAAATCTGTTATTTGGTGTACTTCTTGTAATAGGAAATCTTCTCAAATGTTGTAAGGAAAGTATACAGTTGTTGCAATAAGTTAAATACAACACTCGTAAAATATGAAATACAAAAAATTGTTACCAGATATTTTATTCAGATTTGCTTTAAAATATATTTTTAACTATTCCATTATATTTTAATTTCTGTGTAGACTGACCGTAAAGGTGACTGCGATGCGCTGGTTGTGGACTTTGAAAAAGGAGACACTCGTCAATGGACACAGCAGCATCTCGAAGCAGCCAATGTTCCCAACCCATGTTGTGCCCTGACCCCGCCCCAAGGCGAAGACCAGATTGATTCCAAGGATGTAGATGTCCGAGGACCTGGTGAGTTTTACATGCATTTTCAATGTTTAACATAAATGTTTTTGAGAATTATGCTAAAAATAACCTTTTCTTCTTCAAGGATATAGCTATTCTTGATTAAAAATTGTAGGCCTATTGAATTTTATCAAGATTTATTTACCAATCCTTCATTTCAAATATTATTGATTTCAATTTTTAAACCCAAATAGAATTTGATGTTAAGCAGGTGTTTTATGTTGCACTTTTCTTTTAACTAATTTTTGTGTTTTATTGGAACTTGCACATTATGAAATGAATCAAGGATTACCTAATAATAGTACTTGATATTCACGGAAATATCAGATGAATAAATACTTAATTCCAAGAAGACTGGTGTCTATGTCACAGGTTAAACCCAAAAGCCATGTGAAACGAATTTGCATATTTATAATGGTATTATGTTTCAGATGGCTTCACACCGTTGATGCTGGCATCATTCCGTGGTGGTGGATTGGATACAGGCTGTGACGATGAGAGTGGATCGGGTTCTGGTGAGGACGACCGCACGGCCGACATCAACAGTCTGCTCATGCAAGGAGCAGCCATTAATGCTCAGACAGATCGGACAGGTAGAGAATTTTGTCTCAGGTGTCTGTAAAATGTTTACCAATGTTGAAGTACTCGCCCATCACCGACTGTTGTTGTCTAGTCATGTACTGTATGTACACACTGAATGTAGCCAAGTATATCAAAGAGCTATACTTGCAAACATTAACCACTATAGCCTTACAGATTACTGGTATAGCATGTGAGATTTCATTACCTAGTATAGTCTTACAAATGACTGGCATGGTTCGTGACTATTGTCCGAAATTCCATTGTGATCCTTATCCATGATATCATTATATTGTATGTGTTTTCAGGGGAGACTTCACTTCACCTGGCTGCTAGATATGCCCGAGCTGATGCAGCGAAGACGTTACTGGATGCTGGAGCGGACTGCAATGCTCAGGACAGTACTGGGCGTACACCGTTGCATACAGCGGTTGCTGCTGATGCACAAGGAGCTTTTCAGGTTTGCAAACTAATTAAGATCATCACTTGAACAGAAGCAACTGGTGTTATTTTTCTATTCCTTAATGAAGTCTGACATCAGTAACAATACACTTTATAACAGCAGACTTGTTTAAACTGGATCCTAGTGAGTTTGACAGAATGTGCTGGTTTAGACAATTTTTCAACTGCTACACACTGAATTAGACAGATGCAGCTTTACAGTATTGTATTTTCATTATTGTTGTGGATACAGGATATTTGTTAAACTGAAAAGTGGTGAAAGCTTTCTTAAATAGCATGAATTTAATGCTTTAATGTAGTTCAGTGGAAGCTGATTATAAATCAGTGTGTTCCAGTGGTGTCGTTAAACAAACCAACTTTATCTTTATTCACTGATTTGTTGTTCCAACAGATTCTGCTGAGAAACCGGTCAACAAACCTGAATGCTCGTATGCTGGATGGAACGACGCCATTGATTCTTGCAGCCAGGCTCGCCATGGAAGGGATGGTGGAGGATCTCATTAATTCAGATGCTGACATTAATGCAACAGACAATAATGGTACGAGTCTTTCCACTGTATTCAGTAAAACTTGTTTAATGAAATTGAAAAGATTCCTGTTGCCTGCCATTTAACAGAGAACTACAGCCAAGTTAGTTAGTAATAACTATTTTACATGCTTATATCCAATTAAGGTTCAAACACAAACATGTATGTCATGGTCACATAGTCCAGCTGCCTTGACTGCCTGTCCATGACAGAACTACAGCAAAATAAAAAAAATTAAATTGTAATCTTTCTTTGAGGTTTTGAGAATTTTAAATACTAATACTAATACTTGGGTAAAACATTGGATTAAATAATGTAGAGTCATGTTGATTTTGGTAATACTAAATATTTTTCAATGTTTTTAGGCAAAACTGCACTGCACTGGGCAGCTGCAGTGAACAACGCAGAAGCAGCCATGACCTTGCTGCAACACAACGCAAACAGAGATGCCCAGGATGGCAAGGTTTGTTCACTCAACTATACTGACTATTATAGCTAAAGAGTATTTTGTTAAAGTGAATTTGTCTAAAGAGATATGCTATCATTAGGGACTGTGCATAAATGTGTCACAATAAGAAAAATGTTTGGAAAGGGCGAGGTGGTAAAAGCCAAAATCGGATTGCTTTTTACGTAAAACATAGGTCCACAGTTGATCAATGTTTTACTGTAGGATCAAAAGGGGAGGGATGGGGGTCAAACACAATCTTAAATTTGTTTGGATTGTGAAATACATTGACCATCATTCCTAAATAATAACGATGAAGAAACTTCTAATACTAAAATTCTTAAAATCAACTCTTAACCAAAATTGTTTACCAAGACATGACCAGTTGGTTTTGATTTTCTATTTAGTTTTGTTACAGTCTGACTAGAACAAATTGCTATTTGTATAATAAAAAATTATCCAGTGTAATTAATACATGCTAATTTGTTTTCCAGGATGAAACTCCGCTCTTTTTGGCAGCTAAGGAAGGAAGTTATGAAACAGCTAAGATTCTTCTCGATCACTATGCAAATCGTGATATCACTGATCATATGGATCGCCTACCAAGTCATGTTGCTTATGGGCGTCGACATCATGACATTGTGCAGTTATTGGATGAATACAAAATAAACAGTCCGGCCAGCATGCACTTGGCAAATGGTGGCATTCCTTCACCGACAACGATGTACATGCAGCCCATTAATGGGAAGACGAAGGGTAAACCTCGTAAAAATGCCAAAAACAATCATGTTATTAAAGATCATGACCTCAACTCACCACTTTCCAGACTTAACGGATTACCACCGGTTCAGAAATCGAAATCTAAAAAGAAAAAGGTTTCAAATGCGCAGCCACATTCGAATAGTGAATCATCTTCGGCAGGCACAGTTTCTCCTGGGAACTCGCTGGAATCGCAGTCGCCGCAGGGTTATGATCTGACTCCACCTCATTACGAAAACGCTGCCATGGCAGTTCTGTCACAGCCTGGTTATCCTGCAATAGATGATGTGCCTTTGATGCAGCAATCCCAAAGAACTCTTAATGACCTGTCGGTCATGCACGCGCAGTATAATCCAACCCAGAGACTTAATCCGGAGCCACTTGGTCTGCAAGAGTGGATCGAGTCGGCTCAGCATCATCAGCAGTTACCTATGCAAAATTCGCCACCCAATTCGCAGAGTGGCGGAAGTCCAATGGGTCATGGCATCCCATCGCCCATGAAACCGAAAAATTTGCCTACATCGCCGCGCCATATCCAAGCCATGCATCAGCACGCACAGCAGAACCGGGTTCAGTTGAGTCCAATGAATCGACAGAACGAGTATTCGCATCCGAACGAGAGCCACCTGGAGTCCATTCCCGTCTCGACAATTCATAGCATGTACCCCAAGTTTGTGAACTCAACGCAGATGCCACCTCACTACACAGCTGTTGTGAATCATGTTGACCAATACCCCACCCCTCCCTCACAACACAGCCATATGAGTTCCGACTCTCCCCCACAACACACGAGAAACTTTTTGCCTGACCATTTCCCTACACCATCACCAGACTCTCCTGGCCAGTGGTCGAGCTCTTCCCCTCATTCAGCTCAATCTGATTGGTCGGAAGGAATCTCGAGCCCTGTTCAGCCAATCGGACAGAACAGAAACAAACGAACTGCAGAACCCGTGTATATATAGGCAATATGTTCCCATCGTTCACAGATGTCATTGTTACTTCATTTCATTAGTATGTTTTCTCGAATATATAGATAGTGAAACATTGGTAAGTGGGTAGCATCAACTGTTGTACTTTATCTGTGCTTCCCACTGCCTACTGTGAAACTTCCCCTACGAGACCCAGCAAATGGAAAGAAGAGTTCATATTTTCAGTGTTCGACTTGGAAGTGTTAATAGAATTATATTATTTCGCATGAAACTGTGGAAAGAATTTCCCATGAAACGGGAAAGAATTTCACATGAAACCGTGGAAAGAAACTAAATACTAGATTGTTGGTGCTCTTACTTTTCATGGGGAAAACAAACATGTGATCAAATGTTGCAAAACAGTTTGCTGTAGTTTTATGGTCAGCAATGCAATGGATGAGATTTAATTACTATAACCTGATGATGCGTTGCTGTACAAGAACAATTTTCTGCTTAAGATATTAAATGTGTTGAAAATTGAGATTTCAACACGCGTAAGAATGCCTGTATAAAATGTTTTTTACCACTTGATATGAGAAATATGCATTTGAAGTCGATTTATTTTTGACACAAATTATATTCTTTTTTTAGGGTCCATTTTAATTGAGTGATATGAATTATATGTGAATTGTTCACTTAATGTTAACAATTCTAACATGAGTGAGTGCTAAGCATCAACATGTATACATACTTGTACGTATATCCTGGTAGCTCACTATTCGCTGCATTTTAGAAATCATTTCATAGGCCTAGCTGGAATACTGCCATGAAACAACTGTATCTTGATATGTTGTTAAATTCAGTCTTATGATCTCAGTCACAAAGAATAATTTTAAACACTTTTTTAATCTCAAGTACTTGTGCTTGGCAAGAAATCTAAATTAGTTTGGAGACAATGTTTTATAAAATATATTTCATTTTCTTTAACGGGGGCTGGGACCACAGGACTGAAGTAATGTTTTTTCTTTAATAAATATTTTTATGTGTACATATTTATGAAATAAAAAACCCATCAGTGTAAATCATCACATTTGTATTTTTATACACATAGTTTTAATAATATTATTACAAAGCCATATGCTATTTTGCCATTTTCATACTTTTTAGCATTGTGTACAAAGACTCCATTTTTAAATGTCCATGTTTTTTCATTGGTGAAACTACTGTACTTTTATGATAATCATACATCAATCATACTGATAAGTGGTTTTCTCCCTAGTAATAAACAAACTGTTTATTGTCAATAAAAGAACTCACTCTTGCATAAGCAACCTGATTAAAATTCATAAACATTAGTTGCACTTATTAAATCGTGTAATGATTCTCTGCTAGAAGCCAACATGGCAGCTGCCACCGAAACAAGGAAGTAACTGAACAAATTGCAGGTTGTTATATCTAGGTTATAAATTGGTCAATAATATATATTCCAAATGAATTCGGTGGCCGACACAATTTAGTCTGCTGAGCTTCGACATCCCATTTGATTTTCACAGTGTATAGTAGTCAGAATAAAATTTTAATTTTAAAGTTTGTATCTGTTATTAAAATGTCTGAATATGTGCTTGCTTCAAAGCAATAAGTGCTATTATTTCATTCACTATCTATGTTGGCTTGGTGCAAAAATGGAAATGCATCTAAGGTTTAATTGATATTATAACATGGGTGAAATATGTTTTCTTGTTAAATACAGAGATAGCTTATGTTTACTTCATGCAACAAAACAAGATTATATCTATATCGGATCAATTTTATGTCTAGACATTGTCTAATTTGTCAATATTTATCAAACAAATTTTTAAATATATTGGTCAACTAGGTAGGATTATAATGGTAATAAAAATTATTATAATTAAATTTGTTCAGAATAAAATAATATTCATCTACTGATTCACCAAACTTGTTATAGACGGAAAGCGGATAGTATGAAATAGAACATACTGTTTGTGAAGTACTTGTAATTGTGAGTCTTTGTTATTTTGGCAATATCTGGGTGCTATACATTATTTTAATCATTCCTGACGGTGTATGATTTGACGACATCGCAAACTCTTTGATCTCATCATACATCTACTACTGGTGCATTAGTGTTAAGGGAGATAACCACTTGTCAGTTCACAATTCCTAAGTGTCATTCCGGCAGCACAAGATTTTGTCTAAATTCTTTTCATTCCATGTTTGTTGTACCGAGTGGGACATTGTTGGTTGAGCATGGTATTGATGATGCTATTGCTATCGTACACATTGATTTTGTTAATAAATAGTGCTATACTTGACAAAGAAATCATTCTATTCACAAACTTTTAAAATAACTTACAAAGTTTGTTGTGTTAGAAAAGGGTGGGATTAAGGCTTTTTAAAATGTAATATTCTGAATTGAACAGATTAGACTTGTTTTGAATTATCAAAATGTGATTGCATATGACACACAGAGTACGCAAAATGAAATTTTAATCTCATGAAATGCATCCGCACATTTCAAATTGCAATGTACAAGAAATAATAAATTACATGTATTAAGTTAACTAGAATTTTTTTGCTTACTGTATGTTTTGTTTTAGACATTTTATTTGGTTTGTATGATTTGTCATTGCTGTAGAAACAATTATGTTGGTATACATGTACCAGTTATTCACACATTACTTAATTTATTTTTTACATAGGGCATTTCTTTTGACATGTAGATGTCTGTAGATATAATATTTGATGTTAGAAAGTATTTGAGAACTCACCAGAATGTATTTCTGTTCAGTTTAATAACAGCATGTTCAGATGATTTGGCATTATTATAGGTTTTCTCTACCAATAACCTTTCGTGGTATTTATGAGACAAAAAATGGGTCATATTAGCATTCGAGAAAGTTGAAAATTTGTCGTTCGAGTCACAAAAGGATTTTAATTTTATCAAAATTGGGAAATGAATTGGCATGCTTATATATATATAATTGTGTTCAAGCACATCTATGATGGCACACAGTTTGATAAAAGCAAGCAATATGTTGATATTTATCCTAAAATCCCCAACAAAATATTTGTTCATTCAATTTACTGGTTATTCTAAAACCTAGTTTTTAATCGGTTCTACCCAATACTATAACAAAGTCCAGTGGTGCTTATCGAAAATAGTTGTCTATAGCTGCATTAACAATTACACTTTAAAATGATGTAGTTAAAATGTAACTAAAACAGGTTTTAACTAAATGTTTTAAAATATGTGTCAACATGCTAAAATTTTAAAACTAACCCACAAAGGTAATTTAGTTAAAATATTTCATTTATTGCATGTGGGAATGCTCACCTAAAACGTTATGGTATCAAATTTGTCAGCTCAGTTATGCTTCAAAGCAATGGAAGAGTTCGATATCTTCAGTAACACATTAATCTTCTTAAGAAAAGAAATTTTAACTTAAATAAACAAATGTCAGTGTTATCTTTATTGCCTTCATTACAGATCCGGATTTAATTTAGGTGCATGCAGCATTTTGTTTCTGTGATCATATTAATGTTGTAATTGCCATGTTTGGCCTAATACTGTTAAAACAATGTAATCCTGTTTAACATCTAATACTTGTTAAAACAATGTAATCATTCAAACCCCAGATAGTCCATCAATGGACAAATTGTCTGAAGCTAAATAATTGAATGTTGTTGGGAATATACCAGAATGAGCATCATTAACATCAGAATACTTTCCATTTTCCCAAAAAATTTAGCACCACATTTATTTCAAGTTAAAAATAGTTATATTTGGCCATTTCACGAACCCGACCGATGTTTTCAACTTTCAAGAATGTTTTTATGCTTTATAATGTTCTTCTTGGCAGTTCTTGTTTACATGTATGGTTGATCTCTGTCATGCTTATCTTATATGAGGACAGATGTGTACATTGTTGTTTTGGTCTAGTCTTTATAATCAGTTTTGTTTAGTGTCGCATGAAATATTAAGGTATTTTTTCTGCCAGAAATGTATCCCAGATGCGCTAAAGCCACTTGTTTGTGTTTTAGCAGGATATGATTCTCTTTTGCGAAAACAGTATCTTCAGTTTACGTTGTTTGATTATTATGTTTCCTATTGTTAAATTTCTGGCGTGCGCTAGTGTGGTATCTCTCTTAAACTTGAACCAGTGGCTTTAAGACAGGTACCGGTACATGTATGTTAACAAGTACTTAATGAAATGGTTAAGCTATGTTATGTGTCTGTCATAGTTTTTGACGAATACCTGTTATTAGAAAAGTATGTCCTAAAAGATTTTATAATTTTTATTTATTTGCCATCATAATGAATTGCATGATTGTAATTTGTTTTTTGCTAAATATAATTGAATCAATTGTTTATCAATGTAAACAGCATTGTTTTTATTTATTATCAAACGTAATACAAAGTATTTCCTTCCAGTGGGTTGGGGATATGAATTAACAGCTGCTGTTACTACTTAATGCAATATCAAACTCTGGCAGAAAATATACACTTGACGTTTGGTAGTATGTTTGTCATTGTGTGTACATTATGTTTTGGCCACTCTTTCA
This sequence comes from Melanodrymia brightae, assembly GCA_032273805.1. Classification (NCBI taxonomy): domain Eukaryota; kingdom Metazoa; phylum Mollusca; class Gastropoda; order Neomphalida; family Peltospiridae; genus Melanodrymia; species Melanodrymia brightae. The sequence continues at coordinate 5,287 of JAUTCZ010065820.1, read as the reverse complement.
TGTATTAGACACAAGTTCAATTACATTTGTAAATCTGTAATGGATGTACACCATAAAAAGGCTGCTATGTAAAGTAAATGAAATTCGCAGCTTGATTACACAGTAAACAATTTGCTAAGTAATACTGGAGAAGTGGCCAAGATTAGATACTGTAAATCATACAATAATAGCGAGCGTAAACTATTTGCAAATTAAGCAAGGATACCACTTTCAGTATGCTGTGCATGATTGATTAACACAAATGAACTTGCCATGTTACATTGTGATGTTGCTGTAGGTAATTGATTGATCGTTTGCAATTATGATCGCTAATGTTTTGTCATTTACAGTATGTTGATTTTCAGTTACTAGTGTACAAATGTAATATTATTGCAATTGTTTGCATTTATCACATTATTGCAATCAAATTCAGTTCATGTACATTCTGTTTGTCATTACTGCTAGTATTTGTTTTTGTTCAATGGATTCTAATAGTGATACTGTTTTTACCGATGCTAAGCAGATGGGATCAAAAGCCTGTGATCAAAATTCTACATTTATTGCAATGTTATCAAATAAGAAATGAACAAACAAGAGGGACAATCAATTGGGTTAATGCTAGCAGAAATAACTTTATTGCTCTAATAACAGTACAACAGAAACAAACATGTAATTCAGTTAATACAGTATAATGTTTTTAAAATACAATCAAATCAAGCTATAAATGTGCCATTTGTATTTTGATAACAAGATTTCAGTTGTAGGATTTTGTACATTAAATTTTATTTGCATGTATTTTTTAAAACCAATTTTAAGATATTACAGAAAATTTGATTTTGATTTTCATGAACATAAGCTTTGAGATCCTTAAATATTTTAACTATCAATATGTTCTTTTATAAAACAAACAGCTATGAGACAAGATAGTAAACGTTTTTGTATATCTATTTCTAAAAAAAGGCATTGTATTTTATCATTTGTGATGACGTAAATAGTTAATATTTTGTGTCCTTTTTCATGATCTCAAAACATTAATTCATCTTGTTGTTTTATTTACATTCAAAGTATTAAAAGCAATTTTGACCAATCTACAGCCAGAAAAACACCACAAATGTATTTTTTTAATATTGATAATTGAATCATTTTTTAAATGTCATTTTATTGATGCATATGAACACTTGAGATCAAAAGTACAATCAAAATAGCGAATGTATCGTATATAATAATTTGTCCAAAGTAAGAATTCGAAATATGTTAATGGTTCTTTTTACAAGTGTATTATACAGTATACTATGGAACAATTCAATAGTAATTCTTGATGCATATTATATTTTGTTTACACATTCTGAAAAACATGTTTGTTATGAAAAAAGGTTAACATTTATCCATTTGCATGTATATATATAAATAAATATATAAATCATTATGAACATTGTTCATAGTACAACAATGTAGTGCATTTTGTTCATTGCTTCAAAGACGACTCCTGTTTCATATATTTATGAAAATAAAACTCATGTACAAAGTAGAATGTTGTTATTATTAATAACTGAATGTTTCCTTTCTAACAATTGACTTGCAAACAAGTCTGGTTTTATAACATACAGGTAAACTGAAACTGACGTAGCAAATTAATCGATATAACGAATAAATAATTTACATGTCTGTAGGATGGAACGAAGTATACACATGGTTCATACATGTACACATTGCAGAGAACAAAGTTCCAGAATGTTTTCAAAATATAAATAAATATTTGAACACTCATTCCTCTGGATACTCAACAAATAAATATCAGTTCCAAATTTAATACGAAACCAGAATGAATGAACATTGCAATAACACAAAACATTATCCGTGGAGAAGTTCATACTGACATTGTGCAAATATAGCACCGTATGGCATTACTGTCATAATCAACATTAGTTTGTTGAAAATATTACCACACAATTTTTTCATTGAGGTTTCGTAAGAATTGGGATCTGGGCACTCATCTATTTTTGTTGCTGTTGAGTAGTTTTGGTTGACAAACCTTTTACTGAGAATACCAGAATTGTGTAAATTATATTTTCGTTGTGTTATTGCTATTATCTTCTGGCATAGTGGTAGCAGTATTTCAAGAACCACGCTTGTAATATTAATGCAACACAAACTAGACAGTGGTAACAACTTGTCTGTATCATGACTTCGACGACGCAATTTATATTGTAACTATAAATTGCATTAGGCTGTATGACAAAATGTTCGTGCCTCAAAACTGATCATTAACAAAAAGTGAAAATATAACATTTGAGGCTCGGCGTAAAAACTTGTATATATACATCTATCACAGGAAACCCGCTGTTGCCACATAGGCTATTCTTCTTCAAATAACAGCAAGGGATCTTTTCTGTGAACTTTCCCAGACAGCATAGCACTAAACACACCACGACCTTTGATGGACCAGTCATGGATCACTGGTTGGAATCATGATCATATAATAAAACATGAAAAATAAATCGATTTGAAAAAAAAAAGAAATTCTAATTATAAATCAAAGAATAGAAAATGTACATCAATTATTACTGTAACTTCTGATGCTTAAGCCCTTCAGCTTAAATTCAAATAAAATGTTACATTCCAAATGTGAATCTACAAGCTCAGTACCATTAGGAGTTTCCACATTTATATTATTGGTGTCCTTTCATTGAGGATGTATTAGATAACAGTGCGTGGTAGACTAAATGTGCTTGATGTAAATGCCATCGCTGTGACATTTAAAGATGTTATTGTCGAACACATTCTGATTAACAGAAAGTTCATTTTAGTAATAAGAAATGCTAATATTAGCCAGAAAGATGTTATAAGCAGCAAGTAGCTTTAAATGTGCATTTACAGTCATCCATCTTAAACCATAGATGCAATTCCTTGAGTTTTTGTTTCTAAAATATGCATGGGAGTTAACCACAGTTCCCTGGGTCTGCAATGTGTTTCTAAAACTTGTGTGAGAGTAATCCACAACTGCCTGGGTTTGTTTTTCTCAAACCTGCGTGGGAGTTATCCACAAGTTTCAGGGGTTATCTTTCTAAAACTTGCGTGTGGCTTGTCCACAATTACCTGGGTTCATCTTTCTAAAACTTGCGTGTTGCTTGTTCTCAATTCCCTGGGTTTGTGTTTGGGAGTTATCCATAATTTTCAGGGTTTGTGTTTCTAAAACTTGCGTGTTACTTGTCCACAACTCCCTGGGTTTGTTTTCCACATTTGCGGCAGCTGGTGTTGTTTTTTCCTGTGAGCCGCCTCGATCTCTCTCTTTGTCTTCAACAACAGTTTACTTAAATAATAAACAAATCTTTACTTTGTGAATGTCCAAAAACAATTTTTAAAAAATTATTTTGTCAGAATATGTGTTTTTTAAAACTTCAATCATATGATCAATGCCGTCAGCAGGCATTCTTTATTTCCCCAACGAGCACTCCAACAGGGAAAATAGATATAATTATTTCTTTTTGAGAAATTATCAACATTGGTATAAGATGTCATTTGATCGAGTTATGACCGACCGAGAAGCAAATAACATAAAACGCATACATTGAGCAAAACTAGATTTCTACTAATTTCATATTTTGTAAATTCTAGAAAATTGTATTTGTATTAAACATATTTAATAATTGGACTGAACAAGTTCAAACTGAGCTTGCGTGAAAAATAATTTTGTTGATTCTGTTCATGTGTACTGAACAATAACAAGACATTGAGAAGTCTATTCGTAAACCCAACATAATATGGTTAATTATTGTCTTGCAATATAATGCAATGCATTGAAATATTAAACAAACGTCAATGCCCATCCCTACAAAACACGCAGGAAGTCATGATAATTTGCCTCATTTGTCCAGACACTGCAGGTTCAATAATTATTTTTACCTCATTAACCTGACCATAACATCTTCTGTAGTACCAAAATAAAGTTAATTAACATTCGCTGAGCTACCAAAATAAAGTTAATTAACACCTGTTGATCTACGAGAATAGCTGCAATGGGATTAACAGCTCTCGGGCAATATGTAAAAAAAAGAGGATAAGTGTCTTATTCGTGGATATTGTCTATGTGAGAAATAAGTTAGAAAGTTTGGTAAGCATGGAGCGGTAATTATGCATGTCTGATTTCAGTTATTCTCAGACTTTAGGAGAGAGAGGTAGTTTGGTAACCATGGTATTTGCAGTCAGCGCAGGTGGTAACAGCGTTCCACCAATGTTTGTGTTCCCAAGAGTCCATTTTAGAGATCACTTCATTAATGGGGGTCCACCAGGATGTATAGGAACTGCTCATCCATCTGGGTGGATGACGGACAAGAACTTCCTGGTATTCGTGAGACATTTTGTTGACGTTATTAAATGCAATCCGGATAAACCAGTGTTACTACTACTGGATAACCACAGTTCTCACGTGTCAATGGACTTGATAGATATTTGCATGGAAAATGGTATTACACTCTTAACATTTCCCCTTCATTGTTCACACAAACTCCAACCATTGGACAGAAGCGTTTACGGTCCATTCAAAAAATATTTCAATGCAGGATGTGATGGTTGGATGAATAGACATCCAGGCAAGACGATGACCATTTATAACTTGCTGGTTGTTGTAACCGAGGCATTACCCAAAGCCGCGACTGCTGTAAACATCCAAAAAGGATTCAATGTAACAGGGATATGTTCCTTTGACAGAAATGTATTTGGAGAGGATGTCGGTCAGTCGCATTGGCTTAAGGTGCCTTTATCCAATGAAGGTTTAGACACCCCCACCATGAGTACGGTCAAGTGCAGAGAACATACTAACACTAGAGACAACTGGAATTCTTAAGTCACCAGAGATGCTGAGACCATTCCAAAAATGTAGTCCCCGCAAAAATACATGTGGCAATCACATGAAACTCAGTACTGTTATTTGAACTGACACGCCAGAGAGACCGAAGCTTCAGAAAGAAGTGGACTTTGGTAAAGACAAGGTACCAAAGAAAAATCGGACGAAGAGAAAATTAATTGACCAAATTGACAATCCGTCGACAATCAAACCTCGCACTGAAACTGTTAGAATGCTTAATTTGTAGCGACAGCTACGCTAATTCTGTTTGTGACGAACAGTGGATCCAGTGCACCATTTGTAAGGAATGGTCCCACACTGCGTGCACTTCCAGTGTCACTTGTGTGAACCACAAGAATAATGTGTCTAGGCATTTGTCAAAGTTGTTGCATTGTATTTGACAATAGCATTTTGTTCTGTTATATGCTTAAATTGATGCTTTGTTCTGCATTTGAAGAAATAAAG
>JAUTCZ010065709.1:0-17825 GCA_032273805.1 Melanodrymia brightae | reverse complement strand
GGTTATTCATCAATTCGGCGAAAACATTTTAAATGGATGCTACATATATAATATTTAAGGTATATTATTCCGTGTTTATAATTAAAAATAAGCCATTACTTAGGCTCTTTAAAAGGCATTCTCAAGATGCTAAAAAAACTTGGCTTATAATTATTTCCATCTCTCAAATGAATTTATATAGCGATATTTATCTGAGATCTTCCGTTAGTAACTGTAGTTCAGTTTCTAATACATCAAAGATAGTACCATCCAAATTACAGTCAGAGATGTTCCGGTTACGGTAATACATTTGAATGACTATTAGTGTTTCCCATGCAGCATTCTGGTAAACCAAGTTAACAAATTATTCAGGACTTTATTGTCATCTGCAAATGAGGTGAAAAATGTAGAGGAGTGGGGTGGGATGACCTATTAGAAAATGTGTTTGTACAATAATTTGTTTTTATATGCATGTGCATGAATGTTCTGTAGACATGTCGAATGCAGATACATTTCTGAAAACATGTTTTAGCCATGTGTTTCTTTCTCCATTCCAAAAAAAACGTGTTTTAAAAAACCGTTTTGTTTTAATTATTAAATTACTTTAAAATGTGTTTAGTCCCAGTAAGGACATTTATTGGGTCATGGCTTGACTCTATCAGGAACTAGGAATAAGACTGAACTATTGTTCACTTGACCCATTTTGTTGACTATTGTTCACTTGACCCTGTTTGACCAATTAATCGGTTACAAGTTCCATGATTGTGTAGTTCAGAGTACAATGCAGAGTTGCTTCCCTTATTTTAATTTCAGTGTTAGGCAAACAATGACCGCAATGTTTTTTACATAATGATATACTATTATTTTCTCATATTTAACTGATGCATGCTGTTATAAATATATGATACCTGAATGTGGTGCTACATGGGCTACCAGAATGTCGAGGTATGGTAGTGATGTGGTCTACCATTAAAAAATCAATTTGTTCCAACCTGATACATATCAATTATAACCCTGTGTATATAAATTCTCAAGCTATCTGTAGTTACCAAAAAAGCAAGCAGATTATGCTTAATTGTAAGATATTTTCCACAATGTTCTCAGAACTCTTCATAGTATCATCACCCGAGATTCATTGCATGTAAATAATCAGTGTGTGTGTGTGTGTTTAGTCTATTTATAACTCATATAATGTAATGAACCAACAGCATGTATAGTTTTTTACGCATATTTACAAGTTTTGCAAGAAACAAGATGCAGATCTATCTAGATTACAAGTGGATATAGAAAAAATAATGGTTTGAAAGTGGGAGAGGGGAGTGTGGGTACAAACATGCATAATATACCGCCACACTATGAAAAGTGAGGGGTACTTGCCCCCATCACCATCCACATTATCTATGCCACTGACTTAGTTACGTGTGTATTTACAAATTGTAAGTGATTTAACAATGTTTCTTGTGAAAGTGTCATGAAAAATAGAAACATTGCACAACCAGAAATTTTTTCAACAAAAAGAAATGTCAAATGTTCTGCTTTTCTGTTAACTAGACTCGACATCTGCTAAATTCAAGCATTCTAAATTCAATGCACCTGTCCGGAAAGAGATGAATCTCTTAAGTCTTAACATTTTTGCCACTCAGTCCTTGCACTTACAGATAAGAGGTGTTGCTGTACTATACCTTTATATAAGCTGCATGTATATATATCTTATTTCACCTTAACTAGAAGATACATGCAGGTTGTGAAGGTGAAGTGCATGCAACAGTAGACTGGGTGTGAACTTGGAGTCTTCACCATTATCCGATATCTGCAATGGGGCGTAGCTCAGCGGTGGATCACTCGATGGGTCGAAGGATCGATCCTCCTGAGGGGGACCTGTTGGGTAATTTCCCGTTCCAACCAGTGATCCACGACTGGTCTATCAAAGGCCATGGTGTCCATGTGCTATCCTGTTTGTGGGAAAGTGCACATAAAATATCCCTTGCTGTTATTCAAAGAAGAATAGCCTATGTGGTGGCAGTGGATTTCCTGTGACCAAGTGTCATATAACCTTGTGTTTGACATCCAATAACTGCTGATAATCAATGTGTTCTAGAGGTGTCGTTTAACAAAATTATAGAGCATGTGATGTGTGTCCCAGGATCGATCCACCTTGTCTGGAGAACTTCGTCAATTTTACCCATTCACACCAGAGCTCCATGTCTGATATTGACTATTATCAAAAGCCCTGATATGTATTATCATGTGAACAGGCAAAGTACTTATAAAATATCTCTTGCTGATTGACATCTGTAGCTAATATGCCAGAAGCAGGTTTCTATGTTACAATGTACTCTGCAGACCATGTGTCTTAATAACCATATAAACACTGTACCTGTAATTATTTGTATAGCTCTGTTGATTTTATAATGTGCTCTTGTGTCATTAAACACAGACTTATAATCTTTTCTGTATATTGTTACCTTCATGAGCATGATGTATAGAAATCCTTTTTATACCAGCTACCGGCCTCCGTGGTGTAGTGGTTAATGCTACGGGCTTCAGGCTCTTAGGTACTGGGTTCGAATCCCATTCATGGCATATGGGATTTTTAATCCCAGTACTGACTCCAACCCAGAGTGAGTGCTCTGCAAGGCTCAATGGGTAGGTGTACTTCCACTTACTCCAACCAGTGATCACAACTAGTTCAACAAAGGCTGTGGTATGTACAGTCCTGTCTGTGGGAAAGTGCATATAAAAGATCCCTTGCTACTCATGAAGAGTACTTAACGTGTTTCCTCTATCATACTAACACTAACTTCTGTCCTAGACAGGCTGCATGACCAAGACAGACATGCTTGAACCTCAATTGTATATAAGCACGTTAATAAGTTATAACTAACTAACATCATGTGCTCATATGGGACTTTTAATCTCAGAACCAGCTGTGAGTGAGTGCTCTGCAAGGTTCAATTACTAGTAGTAGGTGTACTACCACTTACACCAATCAGTGCCTTCCATACTCTTGACAGCTATTGCCTAAACCAAACGGTGGTGGTAAAATAAAGTTATTTTCTGAAAATGAGATAAAATATACCCATCTGTTGCACATACAAATAGTATACAAATGGTGTGTATGTGTTTAGGCTCATAAGATGAATGCTACTTTTGCTCACGCATTTCTCTGTCTCTTGGTGGAGTAGGTACATAAATGTACTTACATGGTTACTGCTGTTGGTAAATGTCGACCTCCATCAAAGCTGTGGGGATTTCGTAGTCTTGTTGTTGCAGAAAACTTTATGAATGGGAGTATTCTATGAATCCATTTTTCTCTGTGTTGTGGTTGTTGGTAGTGTTTGTCAAACTGTGCAGATTCACATAAAGGGTTACTGAAATTTCAGAACTATAGTGCTGTGTTTTATAATCTTGTAGTATTTATTTCTCATTGTCTTTCAAGTTCTTATTTTATATGTTCATGTGTAAATAATGTAGACTGCAGGAAATATTGTGCATTATTAATTTTGACTGTGAACTGTAAAAATCAATTCCTGGATATTGGATAATAAATAAATAAAAATGCACCACTGTTCATTGTCATAGAAAGTTTTTAATAGCTTTCAGAAGTGCTTTTTAAATACAGCATACTTAAGATCCAAATTGATTGAGTTACCGGGTAGTGGATATAGCTGAAAATCATGGGTTTGTTTGATATGTCAAATGAGGCTATGGACAGTTTTATTGTGACTAAACGGAGCCTACAACAGCTTAATGTCATTGACACAATTGGTGGAAATATTGTGAAACAAGAAAGGAGACAGACTGTAAAACGTACTCAAACAGGTACAGTAGATGTTTTTCTTTATGTTGATGTCACATGATGTAATTATTATAGAAGTTTGATACATGTAGAAATAAATTTGACAATTTGTGTACCTTAGGGTATATTAAACAATTTTAACTGTTACAAGAGAATCACTCACCATTTTGGCACGTAAATGTGACGACAAATTGAAGCGACAAAGTGATTTGTGTATTTATAAACAGAAGAGAAAACAGTGTCCTTGTTTATCTACATACATAATAAAACCTGCAGCTAATTAGTTCGACCATTTCTATGGTCACGCCATTGTCTGGAGATGCAGCAGAGCGGAAATGTCTGGTACCAAAGTGTGATTGGGGATCTTTAAATGCAAAACTTTTTTGTGTACTACAATGAGGAATTAAAACATTCAGATCTTCGTAATGGGTGGCACATGGTTCAATATGGAGCCAGTCTACATAATTTTAAAGTGAAATTGAAGTATAAGATCTTTTTTTGGAAATTTGTGATGTATTTGAATCTCAATTGAATATAAAAATGTAAATAAGTTATAGCTAACTAACTAACTCCGGAGTAATTACAGGATTAGGTACTCTTGTGGTAAAACTGGGATGTAAGATATGTAGTATTTGATGAGCCACAGGTGTAAGATGGGCACAAATATCAGTTGAAGATTAAAACTGGTATTTTTTTTATTGTGCCTATCCAAGCAGTTTATTCCTATGCCCCAATAACATGTTTTCTCATAGCTGTGTTTGTTTTGCCTTTTGTATTTTTATCAAATATTATTTTATTACCAGATTTTCTGTGATGTGCTATAATTGGCCTTCTAAAAAGTTGTACAATGTGTTACAAATTTACAAATAATGTTAAGGATATATAAATTTGAAATTATTTATGTGCTACACTACCAATCGTTGACTTTTCAAAACAACCTAAAAAAAGATACAACTTAAAAAAAGATGTTTTATAAAGTGCTTTTAAAATGGTTAAGTTATTACATGACTAATCTATTTATGTGAGATACGTGTGTTCATAAATTTACAGTCTAATCAACTTGAGAATTATGTTGATGTACGAGCAATATCTTTTAGCAAAATATCAAAGATTTTGTTTCCTCATCCATTAAAACAATTTTGAAACCCTAAAACAACTCAATAGTAATTTTACATTTTCCAGTTACCATTCACCAGCTTGTTAATGTGACAATATTTTTTAAATAACAAATACAAAGCAAACACGCTAAGTGGAGACTAAAAATTATTACCATGGGTGTTTTGTAATCATAGTTTGGATAAAGTATAAACTATTTAATGCGCACATGGCGATCATTATTACGATGATATTTATATTATAAAGATTATTGTGCACCCATCTGGAGTGCATCGGATGTCTGTTTTCTGATTAACCTGAATATTCAGTCTGTAGATACCAATGTTATATATAGAATGGATGCTGAAGTTCAGTGAACTGTTAGCATAACAAGTTAATCAATATAGATGAGTATGGTACTCGAGCACCAAAAAGGAATAATATACTATCAGAAAAATTTAATGGTTATTTTTAAATCAAAACAGTAAAGCAATAAATAATGAAACATTGATAATGGTTTTCAGTAGTTTCTCTATCAAGTTCATGATGAATTAGTATTAGAGTATTACACTATGATAAGTTGTTTTTAAAGATAGAATATTCTTAGAATACACCACATAACACAGCTTCTAAAACTCCAGATCTTCCAATGAACTGTGCAACTCTGAAGCTCGTACTTATTATCTCACATCTCACTCTTCTTGGTTAACCTGTACCTACATCAACAGTTAAAAGATTAATTTAATAAGAAACATTCGTCAATTATCTCTACTGATATCCTTGGCGCAGTGGTTAAACGTGTCAGGTTTAAGACTGGTAGGTAGTGGGTTCGAATCCCACTTGTGGCATATGTGATGTTTAATCCCAGTACCAACTTCAACCCAGAGTGAGTGCTCCGCAAAGCTCAATGGGTAGATGTACTTCCACTTAAACTGACCAGTGTCCATAACTGTTTATACAAAGTCTGTGGTATGTACAGTCCTGTGGGAAAGTGCATATAAAAGATCCCTTGCTACTTATCAAATAGGAATTGCATTTTTTGTTTGTCATACTAACACTAACTTTTGTCCTGGACAGGCAGTCGAGGCAGCTGTACTGCGTGAACATGACAGACATGCTCGAACCTTAATTGGATATAAGTACATAAATAGGTTATAACTAACCAACTCAGATATCTATCCTTAGCACTAAGAAAATAGGTGGCACTTGTGTAGTTATGATGCCATTTCAAGACAAATCAATTGTTCTTACCAACATACATGTATATATTGTCATCCTTATAAAATCTTACAACATCAATACAGAAATCGGGGGACTGTGGAGGATGGTAAAAATTGGGTGTGGATGGGGAAGGGCGGGGGTGGGGGGACCATGTATAGTAAAAATAATTCTGAAAATTAGAGGCCACCCACTTATGTATTTGTAAATTATTTCATCAGTGGCAGCCATTTGAGGTCAGCTTTTCATGCAGATCAATAAGTAACAACTGTGACAAAAACTTGTGCTGCAGTAAGACATGGGGAAACAGAGGAAAAGTGTTTTATAATTTTTAGGCGATGCTCAGCATTAGAGAAAAGATCGAGGCCATGGAAAAAGACTATTTATGCAAGACATTTGCAGAGTATATCACTGACATTCAGATGATACATGTGCAGTCTGATATTCAAATGTGCAGTCTGCGATTCAAATGTGCAGTCTAAGATTTAAATATGCAGTCTGAGATTCAAATGTGCAGTCTGAAATTCAAATGTGCAGTCTGAGATTCAAATGTGCAGGCTGCGATTCAAATGTGCAGTCTAAAATTTAAATGTTCAGTCTGAGATTCAAATGTGCAGTCTGAGATTCAAATGTGCAGTCTGAAATTCAAATGTGCAGTCTGATATTCAAATGTGCAGTCTGAGATTCAAATGTGTAGTCTGAGATTCAAATGTGCAGTCTGAGATTCAAATGTGCAGTCTGAGATTCAAATGTGCAGTCTGAGATTCAAATGTGTAGTCTGAGATTCAAATGTGCAGTCTGAGATTCAAATGTGCAGCAGATATCCTGATACATTGTTTGCTGGACATTTAACACCATTTGTTGGTTGTATTTATCAGTAAGTTCATGTAAAAATTCTAATCCATCTCATTTTTTTCTTCTTCTTCATCCAGGACCAGTTCATAATGATCTATTTTCATTACGACCAGACAGCCGGATTCTTTTTCATAACACACATGGGGACAACATCACCATCTCTAACAGCAAGGTGCGGGCGGAACGAGGGGACAGCTTCTGTAAAGGAGTTTGTTTCAGTAATCGACCAATCGCCATCAACGAGACAGTGTATGTAAAGTTTGTACAAACGTCTACGAGCTGGAGTGGCGTTCTCCGATTTGGTTTTACGAACATTGACCCAGGAACTCTGCGAGGACCAGACTTGCCTAGATATGCATGTCCTGACCTCACCAATAAACCAGGAAACTGGGCAAAGGTATGCTTCTTTTACATCGAGACAAATAAGGAAATGTTTGTGTCAACATGTTATGTCAAAATGTTATGTCAATATTAAATTAAACCTCCATCCTCTCTTTAGAGTCAAAACAAGTATTTCGTGTAACACTTATACTAATGTTTAGACTAGTGCCAATACGATTAATCTGGACAACTGTTAAGTGTGTACAGGTACATTGTATGTGACTTAGTCACATATCATGACTAAAACTTATACGTGAAATTATAAGTGCATGCATACAATGTATATATAATAAATATTTCATATCTTTAAAACAGTCAAATGAATCCAATTAGTTGTCAGAATAAACTTTACTTTCCTCGAAATAAAGTATTTGAAATAGCTGGCAATTTTGTAACAATTAAATTCTATTTCTCTAAAATGTGACTTCCAGTTTTGTTGTTAGTATTAACTTCTTGGTAATACTAAAAAAATTACCTGGAATAGGAGCTTCTGAAGAACAGTTTTCTCCATGAAGTCAAATGATAAATACAAGTGTGTACATTAAACTGATTTTGTTTGTACATACAGGCTCTTTCAGAACGTTATGCCAACACACAATGCAACCTCCATTTCTATGTGACTCGAGCAGGGGACGTGATGTATGGCATGAACGGGGAAGATAAAGGAATGTTTTTTGGTGGCGTGGCCACAACTTCACCTCTGTGGGCATTACTCGACATCTACGGGAACACTGTTGCTGTTGAGTTTCAACAACCTCCAGGATACCAAGGTAACCGGTTATATGACATAAATCCAGATAACTCGTTTACCATAGACTAGTCTGTAAATCTCATAATTTGAACATTGTATTTAAAATACAATAAATGGAACATGTGTTTGTGTTTTGAATTGAATATCACATAAATATATAAGTTGGTGTTATAACAAACTAGTGTTGGTGTTATAACAAACTAGTGTTGGTGTGACAAAGCTGGTGAAACAGGTGGTTGACCCAGACAGACTGACTGACTGGCAACAGAACTATTATTAGCAGAGACACAATACATCAATACAAGTTATTCCAGTTGTTGCATTCCATGATAAAAATAGAACATGATGATTTTAATTGAATCAATAATATGTATCAAAAGTACACTTAAACAGCCTTTTAAACATACTATGTACAATACAAAACAAAACAAATCTTTTCAAATCATAACTGTTATTGCATTTTATGGTTACCAGTAACACTAATAAATTTTAAATCTGAAAAAGGCCAAAATTGACATACCAGTAATTAGCACAATTTTTTTTATTTTAATCTAAAAATATGTATTATTTATAATATACATATTTTACAACTAAAAATGCCAAAATTGATAAAATGCAAAACAAAATATTAAAAATAAAAAAAATATTACATATTTATAATATATTTCACAAAATGTGTGTGAAAACTATGCCTTTTATGTCTCTACATTCAGGACAAAAGTTATTGCTACAGTGCCAGCTTATGAGTTATTTGTTGTTTTGTGTAGTATTAGTTGGTGACAACCAATAGTCTACTGGTACATCAAAAATGACAGCCGGTGGGACTGTTCAATGTACATGGTCCCCTTGCTACTGATTCAGAAATGTATAGCCATGCTGCAGCATGGTAGAGTTCACCATTCATTCATTGACAGAATAAAATTAAAATCCTATTGTGTAATTAGTTATTCTCCATTCATGTATAAGGTGATGTTTTTTTATAGCTGCTGTATTAACTGAACAACCCTCAAATAATACATTTGTTCAAGAAAGAAACATTTGTACATGTAAGCATACATCTTGAACGACTGGTTTATTTTAAAGTCTATTACATCTACTCTGTATACACTGCACATCAAGCAGAGCAGCATTATGCAGGGCGCGGTTGAATTTCAATGGGGAATTGTCTGTTTCAATATGCTGTGTAGATAAAGCTGTTGTCATACAAATGATACATGTAGGTGAGCACAGGTGCAGGCCGCTGTTGACAGAGCACCATTGACAGCTGGGTTTCAACTTAATCAAAATCCACACGCTTTTGGTTGGTTTCACCTGCTAATACATGTACGTGTAGTTGATTTTAGGAATGTTTATTTAGTTTCTGAAAATTTGACTGCTAAAGTTGTATTTACTGTAAGGTAAGCTTTATGGGTTGTTGTATAAATATTATAGGAATTTATACATTAGGCAGTAAAATATTCTGTACATGCAGTATTGCATACAAAAACTATTGTTAAATCTGTTTGTCCTGTAAGGGACCGTGCATAAATGTAGATGTGTTTCACAATCCGAGCAATGTTCAGAATGGAGAGAGAGGGTGAAAGCCAAGTTCGGATTGTTTTTCATGTTAGGATTAAAAGGGAAGGGGGATCAAACGCAATCCTAATTTTGTTCGGATTGTGAAACACATTGACATTTACGTACGATCCCTAATATAATACAGAATAAAAAAATATTAAAGAGCATCAAATGTTGACAAATATCCCAAGTATAAAGGAAGTTGTAAATTTGTGATAAAACTGTACAATGGAAGCTATTAAATTTAGCAGTTGTATATGTTTGCAACTATCTTATGTGGGGGTCAATTTATAAACATAATGGAAAATATTGTGAAACATTCTGTTTAAAACATCTTCATGAAATGTTATTTTTGTAATAAGTACAAATATGAATAAAAGTTGGATTTTTTATTAAAATAAATATTCATCAACTAGAATTAAATTTTAAAATATTTTTTCAGCTCCAGTGTCACCTCTGAGCAACTTGGTATCTTCACCATCAAGAATTTCTCGATCGTCGCTATCATTGGATCACGAAGTGTTTTCATTTTCACAATCAGCTTTCTCTGTAAACCAGGAGAATGCTGAAGCTTTACCTGTTGTTCGCTACCACACCGATACCAACTTTGTGCCGATGACGTTTCATGAAAAACGTGGTAGAAACATCCGCATGTCATCAGACAATACTGTTGCATGTCGACTAACAGACGAATATTGCAATGCTTATGTATTTACGTCGCGGCCTTTGCGATGTGGTGAAAAAGTTGTGATTCAGATTCTAGGCGTGGATCGGTCATACCTTGGTGGGCTAGCATTCGGCATGACGGCCTGCGACCCATCCCGAATATCAGCGAATGATCTTCCAGATGATTCAGACCTGCTGCTGGATCGCCAGGAGTATTGGGTTGTTAATAAAGATGTCTGTCGTAGTCCAGACATCGGAGACGAACTGAGCTTCTTTCTCACAAATGAAGGTGAGTTGATTTGTACAATTGGTGTTCTTTTCATAACCAAACCACCCTGTGACACAAATAGTAATGAGTTGAGTAAAATTCTCAAAACAACCTCTCGTTTGTATTTATAGAGTAAATGCAGAAGGTCATTGCCAATTTGTTCAAGTAATATTACAGCACTGTAAAGTACTTTATTCTCATGGCTTGCAAATTTTGCATAAGTCACAAAAGCACTTTCGAACACATATGTGTTAGAAAGTAAAGCATTTTATATGATAAACTCTGACAGATGTTTAGAGTTAATGATATGATTGCCTACAAGATCATATTTACTGAAGGATGGTAATTTTTAGGCACCATATCAAACCCCAGAACATATTCTAAATGACTGTCTACAACGTTCAGAGAAAAAGGGTGCTGACCGGAACACCAAGTTGTGGTGATCAACCAGGCTATTTTGTATCCAGCATCAAACTGATAGTGTCAATGACCTAATGCTGATGAAGAAGAATTGTCATGCTTAATAATAATAAGTGCTTGGTGTTTCCAAAGTTAAAGTAAACAGATTTCATTGTCCTCAATTATAGTGACCTCATTTCCATGAAATTCTACATGGACTGATCATTATTTTAAGGCAGCAAATCATTACGTATATATATAGTTAGCGTAGCATGTTTAATATTGAGTGAACAAGACTTAAAAGGGCGTAAATAGAGGATATTAAACACGCTACCCTGTAATATCAAGTTTACGTCCGAAGTGAAATCATTTGCATTTGTCACGAGGTTTAGCGAGTGACTAAAATGAAAATTATTTCACAAGGGACTTGTACTTGATAACACAGGGTAGCGAGTTTAATATTCTATTTATTACTCGAGACATTTCATTCTTAAACGCTTTTCAAAACAAATTTCACGTCGATGTAATGCTGAAAATGAAGACGAAAAGTATGTGTGACGTCATGCTCACAATATGTTTGACGTCATATTTTAATAACGTTCCTGTCAGTGGCTGTAATGGTTTTGACAACCCAATCAGATGACACGTTATTCCAATGTTGTGATATTTCTCACTGAGAAAATATTATTTATATTTCCCCGGTTATGCTTGCCCTCTGGGGTAATAATTGTGAATAGGCACTGGCGTCTTTCAGCATGCGCCAACGTAGCGATAAAACTGCCCCCCATAAATTTATTGGGGGCCAGTTATTCCCTGGCCATCCTCTTCCTAACTGTGCCAGCCTTGACATTATTTTTAATATTGTCACATGACTAAAAAGTGCTGTGTCACTTGAATGTTTTCCAAGCAGGCTGTGGTCATTGCTATATTGCTATGTGACATAAACTGTATGTTAGTGTTGAGTTGAAAATTGTTATCATTAATTTCTATCATTTACTATTTTTCTTTTTTGGATGTTAAATTTCGTGCTAAATGTCTTTTCACAAACATAAAGTATTTTAAAGTGTTTGTTTTATATCCAGATTTATTGTGGAGAAACAAAATAGAAACATAACTACAAACACAGGAAGAGAAACAAAATAAAATAAAACTAAATGAGAAAAAAATAAGGAAAGTGAGAAAAAAGTGTGAAAATTTGAACTATAAAGACAATGTTCAGATGTTTATATTTGGTTTCCTAGGAACTAATGTAAATCCTACTGATGTGTGTATATTTGTACATCATATTAGATGACCTTGTTCACACAGTAGGTTTATCTTTTTAACTAAACGGTGCTGATGGAGCAGTGCCAGGTAATGTATATTACTTCTCACAGCCTTGCTATATTTTAAGACCAGCTGCTAACTTTGAACCTACGGCACTGGAAACTGAGCTAGATATACTAAGATAATGTGTTTAGACTTGAATATGTCATTTCAGTCATTTCATCAACATGTAATTACAAAGATAAAAGTTTTTGTACGTGATGCTAAATTGGTAATTTAAACTACAAAACATTGTCTTAGCCAAATATGTATCTCTGCACAAGTCGAGTCATAAAGATATTATGACAAAGTCGAGATGGCAAGTACTCACAAATCAGTGCTCTAGTGATGTTGTTAAACAAATAAATATATTTGATCAATATCCATCGCTCAGTCATCTTCATAACCTAGACTTCACTATCCAGCCCACAATGTCCATCATCCAGTCTCCATCCCTCGGTCACCATAAGTTAGTATCCATTTCCAAATCTCCATCTTCCAGTCTTCATCTCTCAATCTTCATAACCTAGACTTCACTGTCCATTCCTGAATCTCCACCATCCAGTCTTCATCCCCACCCCCAGTCTCCATTCCTCAATATCCATCCTGGCATCCTGAAGTCTTCATCACCCAATCTCGATCCCTCAGTCTCCATCATTCAGCCTCCAGTCTCGATCCCTTATCTCCTGACTCAGTCTCCATAACCCCAATCTCTATCCTTAATCCCTTAATCGCTAACCCTCAGTCTTACTGCTGCTGTTTGTACCCCATCCCTCAGTTTCAATCCCCCAATCTCTATACCCAGTTTCAATCCCCCAATCTCCATCTCCCAGATTTCATTCTCTATCTTCCAGTCTCCATCCCTCAGTCGTTGTTGTTGTAACATATTAATGAGCTTATATTCAATAAAGGTTCCAGCACACTGTCCTCACCATGCAGACCAGCTGACTCGACTGTCTGTCCAAACATGAGTTAATGCTTATATTGAACAGAAAACCCAGTGACACCACACAATGTCAGTACTCTTACTCGATAAGTAGCAAGGGATCTTTTATATAAGACAAAACTCATTTTTTATACCAGAACTTGTGAACAGAGCACTCACTCGAGATTAGAAGCAGGACTAAAAAAAAAAAAATCTATGCCTTCAATGGGATTTGAACCCAGAACCTAAAAGCCTTAATCCTAATGGCTTAACCACAGAGGCCAGTATCCCTCATTAGTATCTATCACCCAGTTTCAATGTTTCAGTCTCCAATCTCAATAGCCCAGTCTCCTTGGCTTCATTCATAAGTTGTGTGTGCTAAGATATGCTAGGTGATATCTCAAAATATCAACTGGATATTTATAATAAAATTATGAACAAACAGGACTAAGGTAATGTGTACAATTATGACTGTTTAACCATTAGCTACATACATGTACCTTTATGATCCTACAGTTACAACTTCACAATTTCTTACGGTACATACAAATTCCCAATAACTTTAACTTTGCACTTTGGCTTAAAAACACAATTTCTTACATGTATAAATAACGTGAACAAATATTTTTGTATATCAATGAATTACCTGCTTAAAAAAACACGTGCAGGATAGTAATATTTGCCTTGAATACAGTCTAGACTGGCTCCAGGTACTGCTAAATGTTTTATGGGAAAATCAGAAGCAGCCGTCTGCTTTGAGAGGAAGGTATATATAGTCTTTGCAGCCCTAATTTCCAGGCTAACTTCTTCTTACACCAGACTGATGTAATCAAGTCTGTTGTAACTTGCTTCTTTGTCTGTTTTGTCTCGGAGATTGAGACATTTGGAGATTCTGTGAGGTATTCAGAGCTCTACTAGTGTTCAGACAAGTTTCAAACATGGAAGAATCGGAGAGCACTAATGTTAGATTCACTCGACACCATTCTTATCATGGTAAGCTGCAATGTTTAGTTACATACTGAATGAGGATGATGTTCGGCTAGTACGATAAATCTTCCTACAAACTTTTTATATCGGTTGTCAGTTTAAATTAAGGGAAGATCTATCGGACTAATGTTGGGCTTGTTGATGTTGGTAATCACGTTGTTTCTATTTCGTGTACTTATATATACAGTCGAACATGCTAAGAGCTACCTCAATATAACAACCACTTGCCTATAAAGGGCACCTTAGATATGTCCATTATGTATACTAGTGCATGTAATTTAACTTGTATATAAAGGCCTGCTCATAGCAGTGACTGATTGTAGATCGTTTTGGTGGCTGTTATATACAAGTTTGACAATGCTGAGTTCTAAAGGAAACAATAGATTTGAAAAAAAAAAAAATCTTATTTAATCTGTTTACCTAGATATAGCAAAAACAAAGACATAACTTTTTATAATATATGTAAAATATTATAAAAATAAAATTACAGACATTGCAAATTTGTAAAGATAAACAAAAAAAACAAAAAACTTTTTACATTCAAGAGCTTAGCATGGAACATTTTTACATGTATCCTGTTTAGGCTCAACTACACAGAAATCATTAATAGACCAAGGACCATATTTTGACACACATTAACGAATGTCTTTTTTCGTGCTGGGGTGTCGTTAAACGTTCGTTCGTTCATTCATTCATTCATTCATCCATTCATTAATAGTAGACCAAGGTACCACAGGATGCCATTTCAATGACCAATCATACTGCACATGTACTGTATATATGTATGTCCTGTCCTCTTATTTATTGTTTTATCTCTATTGGTCCATCAATTTATCTATTCTTCCATCCATTGAATGATGTACTGTAAACCATGAACATTTTCGCGTAGTTCATGCCCAATCTCAATTCGCAAAATTTATAAGTATGCGTAATTTTCCCGCTTATAATGTGCTTTCATCTACCAACAGTTTGTGAAATTTAAACGTCTTGAACATGCGCTTATGGGCGTATTCGCAGGGAAAAACACGTCGAAATATTAATACGGTTTACAGTACCATAATTTTTTGTGTATTGACTATAGTTGCCCTCTGCACTAGATAATTTGCATTGGACAATAATGGTATTTTTGTACAAAAGCTTGTCAGATTGCCTGCTCTGATAGAGTGCCTGCAGCAGCTTCAATGGTTACCGCCTAACCACAAAAAATGATCACATCATCCATCTGCATAGCCATTTCCATTGTCATCCAATAAACATTAATTATGCGTTAAGTTGTTTGCACTGTAATTTTGCTCTGGGTGTAAGTGTAAATTAGTGAACACAATTAGGAGTTGTTTTCACCTTTGAATTGCTATGACCGAGATTACTATTCATTTATTAACAAAAAAATTTGTGTAAAAAAAATGGGTTCTATAGTCTGCAGTGGCAGATAAAGAACAGCCCTTGTCAATTTTAATGTTTTAAAATGTGTAACCTATGGGATATAAACAAGAAAGTATGGTATTTGATATAGTAATTCATTATGAGCATGTATGATGTATTGTATGGCCTTGTTCTATTATCCAGGTGAGGTGAGATATTCACGGAATAATCACAAGGTTGCTACACTTATGCACGTTGATAGGACTCTTCCATTGTGGGCCTTCTTTGATGTCTATGGCAATGTACAAAAAGTTAAATTGCTTGGTATGTACTATTTACATTATAATTAAAATTAAATGACTATGCACGTCACTCGAATCAGTATATTCTAGAACACAAGACTCAGAGCATAGATCTAGATTTCAGTGCGTATTTAACAACTTTACTACAGTTAGCATTTTATCTTTGGGAATGTCTTCAAGTAGATAGTTTGGTCCAAAAGAATATTAGATATATTTATTTTTAGCAAATATTGAGCAAGATAACATATACTTGACAGATGATGAGGAACGTCAGTATTAAACTAGCTTATTGCAGATATATATTTCATACATAGTGGCATGATTCCAGTGATATTTTTTTTATGCTTGTCAGTGTTTGTGAAATTATGCCCTCGGAATATATACAGATTATTGCATCTTTCACAAATATTTGTTGATTTTGTTTTTTCTGTCATAGGAGTAGCAAATTCTACCAGTATCCCTGCACGTCCTGGATTGCCGAGGTCTCGATCTACTTCCGACTACCCTGGTCTCACTGTGTCCCTCCCACCCCGGGCCCCCAACTCGTCACCCGACATACCGCCACCACGCCCACCTCCGCCATCTGTGCCCCTCGTCTTCAGGAGCTTCAGCGTTCCTTCGCAACAGACACCGCTATCACCAACAACAGCCGCTCCACCGACATTGCCAAGTATTCCACAAGAAGCGATGTCGATGCCGTTACTGAACACGGACAATTTGCTGTTGGATGAGCACAACGAGTGTAAAGTGTGTTGTGAAGAGCTTGTGAACTGTGTTCTCTACACGTGTGGTCACATGTGCATGTGCTACGGCTGTGCCGTGGCTGTCAAAAACCAGAAGAGTGGTCTCTGTCCCATATGCCGCCAGCCAATACAAGACGTTATCAAGACGTATAAGTCGTGATTTGGATGTCTTTTTCTTGTGATAATGTATAAATTCGGTTTTAAAACTTCGTGTAGAAAGGTGATGTTTTTAATAAGCAAGGTTTTATTTATGACATTTGACTGCATGTCCATGATACGGAATTTGGGAAGTTTACATAGGTTATTACCGTTAATACTTTAACATTTTAAAAGTTAGTTTCAGAACTTAAAAACATTCTTTATTAGACCAATAAAACTAATTATAATTTGTAAGATATGTGTGAATGTCTCATTCCCTTAATACATGCATGTATACATGATTACTATTTCATTAGCAAAATGGGATTTTAATTGGCTTCACTGTTAGATGTGATTAAATTTATATATAAATCATCACTGTTTAAACCAAATGTATTTTATAGTCCTAAAACTACATTATAACAATCGGGAACCGCTTTTTCTGTGATTAAAATATTCTTTAAATTGTCTGCTTTTCAAAAGAATTGAAGGAAAATTCAGAAAATTAGCAAAATAAAAACTTCAGTATTAGCTGCGCATTACAATAACCAAACATTGTACAGCCTGTCGACTTCCAGTGTATCTGTTAAATAACCGACCATTTAAGTCACAAATGAAACCAAGATATAGCTTTATAATATGCTTTTATGTGACAATTACTGACTTGAAGATTATGCAACTGTTGACATCACCCTTATATAGAGTCATAGCTCTGTGTTTTCACTATTAAATATTGTTTTGCACTTCTACGTTGATGATCAGGCATAAAACAAAATTATGTGTGTTTCTGGTTTCTTGATCATTTCTAATTTTATGTTGCGATCCTAAAAACATTAATGAAAAAACCCAACTATTTCACACACAAAAAAAAACATTTACCAAAAAATATACATTTGAACGAAAATGTTTAATTTTTAGCAAAAAATAAATATTTGTGAGGCGACACAGCATAACCCGTCGGATGTCGCGGAGTGCAAAATTGAGTTATAGTAATGTATGAAAATTGTCCTTTTTTCGTTTTTTTCATCAACTGGTAGAAAAACAACTTAACTTTCATGGTAATAAATCATTTTTGCAAAACTAAAACGATAAAAC
>JAUTCZ010065598.1:0-17831 GCA_032273805.1 Melanodrymia brightae | reverse complement strand
ACCGAAAAACAGCAAGGGGTCTTTTATGTGCACTATCCCATAGACAGAATAGCACACCACGGAATTTGATAAACCAGTCGTGTATCACTGGCTGGAACTGAAAATAGCCCATAAAATGTTTCGCACTGTGGGGGATCGATCCCTGGACCCATCCCCCCCACAGGCAGACATTCTACCTCTAGACTACGTCCCGCTCCATGCCAAGTTTCGTGCATCTATAGATATAAATAAATTATTTACGTAAAACAATAATAGAAAGCTAACAATTTTCCATCAAAATTCAAACATCTTTATTTTAATATCTTGTTATTTTTAACTCTTGAAAACAAACAATCCATTAAATGTATGTAGGCTACTGGTAACTTGTAAGGATTATCTGTTTTCAATAATTTTATATAATTTGTATGCCAAATATTGGATGATTGAAAATCTACCCCAACATAATGCCGAATATTGAAATTCGACCCCCATCGAATATTGACATATTTTACTTGCGCATTATTTTTGGCGAAACAACAGTCACAAATTTATATGCACAGATCAATCTGTCAGTTAGTTATTGTGCACTACTACTATCATTATTGATTTAAATCAAATCTCAAAGCATGTGCAGAATCCATTTCCTCTTCGTCGCCCCCTATTCGATTATGCAAGGATACATACACAGGTATGATATTATTTATGGACCGTCTCTTACAAACCATATACATGTATAAACAAAAGTTTGAGTGAGAAAATATATCAGACTACTGTGGGTCCTAATTTAGTGTTGAAATTTACATTATGCTCTCCCCAAAAATTGTACACCATCAATTCTTGTCGGAATTGGAATAAAAATTTACGTGCCTACATCCAATTAAGGTTCAAGCACTTAATTCTTGTCGAATGCGATTAGCCTATATACACGTAGTCCTTGAAAAAACCACACATTCAACAAACACCTGATGTGCCATGCAGTCGCTGTCAAAGCACAGTTTTGTATTTGTCTTCAATACCGGACAGAAGTATAAAAGTCACAAGAACATGTTTTATTTGGATATTTACTTCAGGAATTTCGTCTGACTCATGCACAAGCACTTAAAACAAGTTTGTATTTTATTTAACGATAAAAATAATATGTTAATTTACATTAATAAATGTATTTCCCTATGGTGGCTTTTATTCATATCTAAATTATTTTCGTTGTTGTTTAATGTGTTATACATGTATTTGTTTCCCATATAAATAAAAATTGTCTTTTAAGAAGATAAAGTTTGTTAAATGACACAGTCACACTACTGGAACACAAATAATTGGTTATTAATCAGCGGTTATTGGATGTCAAATAATGGCAAGAGAACTTTTATGTGCACTTTCCCACAGTAGACCTGTTGAGTTATTTCCCGTTCCAACCAGTGATCCGCGACTGGTTCATCAAATGCTGTGTTATCCTGTGTGTGGGAAAGTACATAAAAGATCCCTTGCGGTTATTTGAAGAAGAGTAGCCTATGTGATGGCAGCAGGTTTCCTCTGACGAAGTGTTGATATAACCGTGCATTTTGACATCCAATAACTGCTGTTTAATAATTAACATGTTCCAGAGGTGTCGTTAAACAAACTTTACCTGTGACAGTGTCAATATAACTATACATTTGATATTCAATAACCGCTGACTAATAATCAATGTGTTCCAGTGGTGTCGTTAAACAAATGTTATTAGTAATACTTGTTATTTGTTTCCAGCTTGTCTTGTATGATGTCATAGCGACTATCCACGCCAGTCATCAACGTTCTACACAATGAGCCACAAACGAACATCACAGAGGTAATATTCATAATTTACAATAATTTATTCATATTTTGGTTCATTACCATAATTTATTTTCCAAAAAAATTATGGCAAATTTTTAGGAAATTGGCAACAAGTGGAGAATGATCACTGAATTGTTGTACTGTGTTTCAATTCAATATTGCGTGTCTGATTTCAGCTCCGGGGTCGATTCCTGTAGCACACCAAAGAAGCTAAAGGTGAGTAACAAGGATTATACTGTTGTATTTAACGACGCCACTACAAACACATCGATTATAAATCAGCAGTTATTGGACGTCAGATGCATGGTTATATTGACAAATGGTCTCAGAGGAAACCCGCTGTCACCACTTCATGGGCTACTTTTACCGAAAAACAGCAAGAGGTCTTTTATGTTCCCTATTCCATAGACAGGATAGCACCCGCCACAGAATTTGATAAACGAGTCGTGGATCACTGACTGGAGCGGAAAATAGTCCATAAAATGTTTTGTGCTGTGGAGGATCGATCCCATGACCCATCCCGCCACAGGCAGACATTGTACCTCTAGACTATGTCCCGCCCCAGGATTATACTGTAAACTGTATTAACATTGCGACATGTTTTTTTTCGCGAATGCACCCCTAAGCGTATGTTCGTGACGTTTAAATTTCGCGACCGACCGTTGGTACATGAATGCACATTATAAGGGAAAATTATGTGTGCTTATATATTTTGTGAATTGAGATTGTGCACGAACTATGCAAAAATTGAATGCACGCAAAATGTTCACGGTTTACAGTAAAAAAAGATGCAACGTATCAGAAAAAAATGTTGGTTCCCATTGCATACCAGAGTTTTATTCCTGATTTTTTACTTGATGCCAATGGCAGTGAATTTAGGAAGTTTAACCTCTTTTTGCATATAAATGGAAATTGCCGAATCAACTTTGAAAACATGTATATAGTTTACATAGGGCGTTTTCAATGCAGGTTAACCCACAGGATACTACCAACCAACAACTGTATGTAAAATATGTAAATTATGAAAATCATAATTTCCTGGGGTTACTAAAAGCAGCAGAAAGGTAGATACAGTTTGTTGACTTGTGATACGCCAAAGAACTCCAATGCAGCTTCCAATGGTAGGAATGCAAAAATTACCTCATTCTGACTAGATATTTTAAAATATTGATGAATTGCACCAGGATAAGAAACATTAGAAAAACAAAATAAATTTTTTTTATTTTATATTCATTTCGACAAAATTACAATTTTCTCTATAAAAGCAATTTTAGACCTCAAAATGATGACTCAAATATTATTACAAAAATTTTCTGCAATTAGTTGCAAAAAAATAAATCTCATCGTGCTTGACTGTTGGTGCAAAATAAATTTTTTAAAATGATTTCATCGTATCTCGTTAATTTTGTAAATATTTTACATGTGTTTATTGCAGGAAAACTATGCAGTGTTGAAGACACCACTAACATACACCCCGTTAGTGAATACCAGGTTTGCACCATCTCCATTCAGAAACAACGTCACAGTACAACAACTCAGTTTTGAAGGTAAGCATCAAATGGGTTCATATCAGGGGAAAAGGCTTATGCTGTCAGATTTTAATATCTTTAATTTCTTAATCTAATCTCGAAAACCCTGGATGTCTTGAAGTCTGTATTTCTTAATAAACTGTCTATCATTTCCCCATCATACCCATCTTCATTATGTAGTGGTTATAGAAACAGGCTCAAAATTGGTAGGTACTGGGTTCGAATCCATCTTGAGGCAATGGAATGTTTAATCGCAGTACCGACTCCAACCATAGTGAGTGCTTCACAAGTCTCAATGGGTAAGTGTAGATTACAATACAAAGGCCATGATATGTACTGTCTTGTCTGCCGGGAAAGTGCATATAAAAGATCCCTTGCTACTTATATAAGGAGTAGCAGGAATCCTCTCCCATACTAACAATAGTTGAGGCTGCTGAACTCTGTGTTCATAACAGACATGCTTGAACCTCAACTGTATGTAAGTAAGTCATAACTACAAAGCTCCCAGTCATATGAGTTTATCCACCAAGAGAGGACATCACTTTTTATTGCCCAGACTCAATTGAATGTGCAGTTCAAATACGAAAGTTTGTTTGTTTAACAACACCACTGGACCACATTGATTATAAATCAGCGGTTATTGGATGTCAAACGCACGGTTATATTGACACTTCGTTAGAGGCAACACGCTGCCACCACATACGCTACTCTTCGAATAACAGACAGTATAGCTTAGCACACACCACAGCCTTTATTAGACCAGTTGTGGATCACTGGTTGGAACAGGAAATAAACCAACAAGTCCCCTGAGAAGAATAGATCCTTCGACCCTTTGAGCCTCAGGCGGACACTTTTGCACTAAGCTATGGCCCATTCCTCCAGTTGAAATAAGTGCACGATGATGCTTACCTCAATTACCGATATCTCAAATTTAGTTGTATACCCCACAGCATCGAGATAACTTTGTTTGACCAGGCCTATACAAATTCATTTTTGCACAGCCAGAAAGTAGGATATAACCATGCATGCATTTGATAACTGCTGATTAATAATCAATGTGTTCCAGTGGTGTCATTAAACAAACTTTATTTTTGTATCTTTTAAAATGTATATAATTTTATATATATAAATACAGCTTGTCTTTAAAAAATATACATTGTCATTTAATAAGTGTATACAGCCCGAGTCGTTCAAATGTTTATACAGCTTGAGTCTTTGAGTAGGTTTATTCAGACTGTCTTTGAAAAAGTTTATTCAGACTGAGTCTTTGAAAAATGTATACAGACTGAGTCTTCGAAAGTTTATACAGTCAGTCTTTATCTGAAGATAAATCCTTTCCTATCATGGACAATAGGGCTGGCGAGGTCAGAACTCATGCCCACGATAGGCGTCTGCTATAACAGCTTGCTCTGAACGTGGATGTTAAACAAACTGAACTGAATGTACAGAGTTTGTTTGTTTAACGACACCTCTGGAACACATCGATTATTACCGGGTAATCAACAGTTATTGGATATAAGTAAGCAGGATTTAACATCTATTTAATAACATCAAAGTTTTTGAGGGAGGTCGGGTTTATAAAATGGAACCGCAAACTAATTATCGTCTAGCAATTAACAAGATTTCCTAAATTTACTGAGAGTACCCAACACTATTTATAACAGCATATTCGAGAGCCACACAAAAGTAGCTGAACACATACTAATGCCATGAAGAGTTTAAGGACATCTTGCAAAAACATGCAAACAATCTAGCTAATAATCTTGTAGATCGCACCTTAACTTCTTTCACATAAAACTAAGGTGCACTGTGAGAAACGGAGGAAACTACCTCATACATCATTCGTTTATGACATGTAGTTCTGTCATAATGTCAATTATATCAACAGATTGCAGTGGTGACTAAGGTTACTGAAATCCGAGAGCCCAGTCTTCAAACAGCAAGATCAAGATGGATGAATTTCTACCTGTCAATGTTGATCGTTTGATTTCCAGACTCAAAGGAAAATAATAGCTTAGTAAAATTAATTATGGCAAGATTAATTATTTTTTGGCATGATAGGAAAAAAATGGCTACTTGTAATGATGGTAATTATACCATGATGATGAGCTCATACTGAAGATAGTGTCTTTCTGTCTCAAAACACGAGGTGTTCAAAATGAACGAACATACATGTACACCTGCTGATATTTTAAAGAAAAAGCAGGGATTTATCTAGAATTTTTCACAGGACCCATGACTAATGGGATTCAGAAAACTAGGGCTATTTTAGTAAAGCCCAAGAAAAAGTTTTGTTTAATTATAAATTTAAAAAACGGTATATTTACTCACATCGAGACAAAATTAACAGATTTTGTTTTATGTCCAGTTTGGCCGAGCAGCTAAGGTCATGAACTGTTACAAATACACAGTCACAACTTAAATGTGAAAAAAGTAGAAGAATACAGTGTTTTCAAGACTGACACTACCTGACAGTTACATGTGGATATATATATCATCAGAACAGCTGTCAGCCGAAAACATGGCTTGTCTGTAAACACTGAATCAATGTTTCTATAATGCACACTAAAAATGTCAAAAGTTGTCAGAACATATTAAAAGGTTACACCCAAAACACACACCAAAAAAGGCTACACCATGCAAAAATTAACATCAACAACCTAACCAAAATATGCAATATTTACTTAAAATGATATCAAATTGAAAATGAAATTGTTTAATTCCAAGACTGTCAAGTTAAACAAATCAACTGATCACTGATTTGACAATTATTGTGCCCAAAAGATTTTATTATGGCATGTATGAGCTCAGCATACATGTAAGATAATCTGTCAGAGGTGCGACAGGTTGAAGGATCGATCTTCCTAAGTTATTTCCCATTCGATCTAACCAGTGATCATTGACTGCAGTGTATGCTATCCTGTCTGTGGGAAAGTGCACAGAAAAGATATCTTTCTGCTAATTGGTAAGAATAGCCTATGTGGCAGCAGCAAGTTCCCTCTGAGACCATGCACTAAAATAACCCTGGGCCATAACTAGCAGGGGTGGGGTGGGGGCAAGGTTAGTAGTTCTCCCCACCCATCCCACCACCCACAAAAAAAAGCTTAAAAATTATATACATAAACTTAAAGAAAATCATCTTCTTAACCATCTGAAATGGCTGCAAAATGATATTCAGAGCCTCTAGATTTCAAAATGTCCTGAGGGCATACCACATATCTTCCATATTAATTCAATCCAAGTATTTGTCTGCTCCCCAATCCCTTACAAAAAATCATAGCTACAGCCCTGTAACCCTGTTTAACATAAAAAACTAATGATTATTAATTGAAGTGTTCCAGTGGTGTCATTAAAAACAATTTACAATACACATTTTATGGCAACATCTAGTTTGAACCCTATGAAGAATAAAAATTATTGCCATTATCAAGCAATAATTATATATATGTGTCTTGGCAGCAGATGTTCTAATGCACCGACTGGCCACAAAATGACCAGGTTGGCCACAACGGCCACAAAGACAGATGAGATCATCAAGTGCTCTGATCAGTGACACCATCGGGTCAAAAACCACATCGGCATACCACTGGACTGAGGATTCATTCACTGGACATGTCCAGCCCTTTTGATTCAGTCATGGGTGTCCTTCAATGGTCGCAGTTCACCTGCTCTTTGAGCTTCAAGTAATTACTTTACACCCTGGTCTAAAAGAAAACTTGTAACAGTGTTTTCTAATACGAAACACATTGTCGACTAAATTAATTTCACGAATCGTTGCACTGAGTAGACTGCAATTTGTAATAGCGCCATGCTATTCATCGTGTGACACCTTCTGTCTTGGCCATTCTTACATTGAGGAAAGTAATAATTTCTAACACCTGACCCCACTGTTTACACTGTCAAGATGAAAACACTTTTGGGACATAAATAGGCAGAAAGTCATTTGTATTGCTAGGATTGTTTATGTATGCTCAAGGATATGATGTTCAAGGACCTACAGTAAACTGTTGAAAGAGAAAAATAGGCAAGTAACTCTTTGTGTTGTTGGAGACAACTGATTTATATACATGTATATATCCACAACGAAGATAACACGCATGTGATAGACATCAAAGAAACTTTAGAGATATTGCAATTGTGTAGTTATCAAAATTTGGAGCGGGACATAGGGCAGCGGAAGAGTGTCCACCTCAGGTTTGATGAGTCGAAGGATCAATCCTCCTCAGTGGACCAGTTGGGTTATTTTTAGTTCTAACCAGTAATCCATGACTAGTCCAAAGATTTTTGTGTGTGCTATTCTGTCTGTGGAAAACTGTACATAAAAGATCCCTTGCAGTGATTTTACGTATAGACCCAATTCAATGACAACCATACCTGTAATAGGTCTCAGTTTCTTATATTTTCTCTGTATCCATTGACATAAAGAAATGACAGATTTTAGACCATAAAACTTTTATAGAGATTTAATGCAATAAAACGCCAATACATATTGCATGCAGTTAGAGTAAAGACAAGTGTGAGCCTTGAGTCTAGACACTAAAGTTTTACAACATTAACAATATGACAACGCCATACACACTACACTGTAAGCTGTTAAAATACAGACGTTAAATGTTAGCCGGAACATAAACTAAAGTTTTATAACAGCTATGCCATCACAACATGCAAATTTCAGTTGGATTCCTGACTTGAGTCTTTATGTTTATGGCCTGTTATAGTAAGTATCTTATGCACATGTATTTTAAATGAAGCCATGGCAACCATGCAACATTAGAAAATATCAAGACTTATAAGTTTTATAACAGCTATGCCATCACAACATGCAAATTTCAGTATCATAGAGAAAAAGAAAGTTTATTTGTTTCATGACACCACTGGAGCACATTGATTAGTAATCAGTGGTTATTGGATATTAGAAATAATGTTATATCGACAAATGGTCTCAGAAGAAACCTCTGTCACCACATACATTTAGGTTGCTCTTACTGAACAACAGCAAGAGATTTTTTATGTTCACTTTCCGACAGACACCACCACCTTTGATGAACCAGTCATGGATCACTGGTTAACTGATTAACACCACACAATTCATCAGGAACATACAAATTCTGATCTAAATTAAGAGCCATAACCAAGTGTTTTGAACACAGAAGAAGAAGAAGAAGAAGAAAGATGACTGGTTGGAACAGGAAATACCACAATGGGTCCACTGAAGAGGATCAATCCTTTGACCGCTTGAACCTCAGGTGGACGCTCTTGCGCCAAGCTACATGTACATCAAGCTCCCTCAACATCAGAAAATATCAAGGCTAGCTGTAAAGATGATCCATGATCCTGTAAACTGGAAGCATCCAGTATCATAGAGAAAACCTGTACATATTTTATTGACATGACAGTATAGTCCGAATTAAGGCATTCATTGTATTTGTATTCAAGGCAGGTTCGTAAAGATGGCTCTTGAATAATTCTCAAATGTCCCATTGTGTCTGCATTTGGCCGAGCAAGAACACATACCTCCTTTGTATGCAGGAACATGCAGATATTAATCATGTTGTCTTGTCACAGAACTCATTGTAAACATATTTGACGCTTTCCTTTTATCTGTTTTTCCAGTGAGCAATGCTTCATTTGTATGCATCGGCATGTAGATGTTAATCATGGTGTCTATGTCACTGGATTTGGCGTTTTTTCGTGAAGACATTTGGTCAGTTTCCAAGCAAAATGCAGGTTCTTTCTGCATGGGTCATCATTTTGGAAGATGATACTAAAATCTAAACTAATGGAATTGATATGTGTCATCAATGTAAAAGCTATGGCAATATTTAGCAATAAATGTATTTTCATAATATATGTATAATATTCTACAAGACTAAGCAGTGAGTTTAAGGGTTTTCATTTTAAGACAACATAATATAGATGTTCAGATCTATGGATTGGCAAATAGTGTGCAAAAGCTGCAATTCTGCAATAGAAGAAAGGATGGATCAATGGCAACACATGTTTTATGTGAACTATCAAGGTTTTTTCCATGGTACATATATTAAAATAATAAAACATTTAAAAAATATCAGTCAGTATATCGATTTACAAATATATAGCTATACAAGCCTAGACATGTTGTTTAGGAGTAATACTCCAAAACCAATATCATTAATGACAGATGAATGTATGAATAGATGGATGGATGAAAGAATTATGGATATATGGCTGGATGATCGGATGATCAATTGATGGATGAATGGATATATGGGAAGGACAGATGGATGGATGGATGGATGGATGGATGGATGGATGGATGGATGGATGGATGGACGGATGGATGGAGAAGTGAAAAAAGTAAATATCTCCCTCCCCTAACATTGGATAAAAACCATTGACATGTAACTGAATGAACAGATGACAAGGACTACTGTTTATTTCTCAGTGCTCTTCACTTGGGTCATGAACGATGTGTTTGGATATCAAGTTGCCAGTGAAGACTTGGACAGGAACCTGCTGACAGTAGCACACTCTGACCGTGTGTTCCAGACACCTCCACAAGTCTGTCCTTTATCAACTGAGATGAACACTTTTGATAACCGATTAAGTCATGTAGAGAACCCATGGGCTGTCAACAAGGTCTAGAGACTGTAGCAGATCACAGACGAGATGGCACAAGACAGGCACACTGTTATCAAAGGACAAGAATGTCACCCAAGTAACAGATTTCTTTTGTATTGTTTATCAATAAAGAATCTGTTTCAAAATGTCAAATGGCTGAAAATTAACACCATTTAAACCACAAAAATATCGCCATATCTAAAGTTACATGGTAATATGGTGACACATATTAATTTTATTGGTTGCTGCATGTTTATACCAAATAAACTCATGGGTGTTAACAAAAGTGAATTTGTGTGACTGAAAATTCAATATAATTTCAAGTTTTGATCCTCTATTTACAGTGTATACATTAAATTACATTACATAAAAAAAAAAAATAATAAAAAAACGCTTTTAGAATTTCTTCCACGTCAGTTAACACCCATGTAAACTATGAAGTCACTAATAAGTCAACTGCCAACCAAGCTTATTTTTTAGAAGGATTATTGCTAAACATTATTATAGTATTTAAAAAATGATTACATGATTTATATATTGAAAGTATGATAACGTATCTTTGATACAATGTACCTATCTATATAGAAGGTGTTGCTAAACATTATTACATGTACAGTATGTATTGTGCTTAATAAATGATTGCATGATTTATATATTGAAATTCTGATAATGTATATTAGATACCTACATGTATATATATAAAAGGTTTTGATATACAATGTATATATATATATACATGTACGTGTATATGAAAAGGTAGGGATTGCCTACTAATCCATTTTCAGTTCAATAAAAATAAATATTGTTTAAAAAAAACCCAGAAAAATACCTATATGGATCTCATTGCACGATACTGGTACATAATTAAACTTATCATATACACAGTAGTATCACTATGTGATGTAAGGTGATCTACAGGATATAGCTTCAATTAGAGCAATATACACTGGTGACCTGTTGTTAGGTGAACATTACAAATGTCACATCAGTCCACATCCTCCACATCATGTCTAATTCGAAACACTCACTAAAATAGATCTATGCTAACGGGCAGATCCAAGCTTTTCTGGACGAGAATGAATGGTTGTGGGGATGTATATATAGTTGAATTTACAATAACAGATCCAAGCAGATCCAGGCCTTGAATGGGTGTGGGGATGTATATATACTAGTAATTGAATTTACAATGACACATACAGGCAGATCTAGACCATTCTGAAGAAAATGAATGGGTGTGGGGATGTATACATGTGTATATATAGTTGAATTTACAATAACACATACATGTGCAGGCAGATCCAGACATTTCTGAAGAGAATAACACATCTGAAGAAATATCGAGGGGATTCATTTCAGTTACAAAAATATATACGCATATTCAGTAGAGTAGGATTCAGGTGAGATTTAATTGTTGTTACAGTTCCAATAGGTTCATGGTGTAAAGGGACTACATGTGTATAACTGATCGCAGATAAAAGATAAAGTTTGTTCAACGACATCTCTCGTTATATAACATTTCAACTCTTGTAAAACAGGGGAGGCCACTAGAAACGAAAAAAAACTTATGAGCACAAGTGGGATGAAGTGTTAAATTCAATATGATAAATTTACTTATGATGTTGTAAGTATGTCTTTGATTAATCTTAATTAAATTTTTTAATTCCATAACCTCCAGTGATTCCAATTAAAAAACATCAAAGTTGGACAGGTTATAGAAGTGGTTGCAATGATGTACATGTAAAGTCTGAAGATATTTTTAAGCCATTACAAATGTCATGTCGACATTTTGTAAATGGGTTATCAATGTCATCGAAGGCAGGAATTCTTTCACTTCACGTGCGTTACTGATAAACTGCATCTTCAGATCTTGAATATATTTACTTCAGAAGTTGGCAGGATCCCAGCAGGATCTAAAGAGCAGATTTAGCAATTCTCAACAACGCTGGTAAGAGTGAGCAGTCTTTCACAAACATCTTTAAAAATATATCACTATGGATAAAAGTTTATTTGTTTAACAAAAACCCCTGGAACACATTGATCAGCTGTAATTGCATGTCAAATGCATGGTTATATCGACAATTGGTCACAGAGGAAACTCGCTGTCAACCCACAGGCTACTCTTACCGAATAACACAAGGAACCGTTTATGTAGTTTCCCAGACTGGATAGCACACCCCATGGCCTTTGATGGACCAGTCGTGGATCAAAGGTTGGAATAGGAATATCCAAGGCGAGAAAAAAAAAACATGATGGTGTGTGAAGTCGTTTTTAAAAATAATACCTCAAACAATACATTTTGGCACATTATCAAAGCATTTCTCTTATTCTTTTGTGTTAATCATAATAATTATTATTATTATAGCCATCGAAAAAAATATTCTTTCAGTAGTTTGTGTATATGAAGTTTGTATTCAATACAAACTTGATATACACAAACGTGACTAGACATAAGTTCCTGGCTCTGTTTAAGTTATAAGTACGCTGAAATTAGCCTAATTGGAATGAAATCTTGAAGCTAAAGTTACAGACGTTACCTAAGAACTATTATGCTAACATCTGCTTTCAACATTAAGGCATAGTTAACTATTTGCGGTCTGTGTATTTAAACATTGCATGGCAGATTATTAAATGAACTGAACAGATGGTAAGCAAAGAAAGGATGAACCAAAAAGGTAATTTCCTCCATCTAAAGATAGAGCACCTTGAACGAACTGACAAGAGATTGCTTGGTTTTTTTAATCGATGCTACACATTCAACTGAGAAGTTAAGGTATAAATGTACATCTAACACTCATTAATTGTGTGATATTGAAAAGATGTGCTAACAGGTGAAGCCGGTAAAAAGAACATTCAACTGTTACTGTTTTATTTTATGAGATAAAGAAAACTTTTTTTTGTTTAATGACACCATTGAAGCAGATTGATTAATAATAACTGGCTATAGGACATTGAATGCAAGGTTAGGTGGACTCATGTTCTCAAAAGAAACCTGCTGCATGGTGAAGTTCTTTATATAATCATTTATATAAATATATATATAATAAATCTTTAGATTTTATATCTGAATCGAGATCGGTATTAAGATATAAATAAAAAGACAAGCTTCCTAAATTTAGATATTGCTTCTAAATAATACTGAGAGTCTTTTATGGATTTTGAAAATAAATAATTTATTTTTCAGTACCGCTACTCGAATGATATGAATTCAACTGCAAAGATTGTTAACCATGTTATTACTGCTTCTGCATCTTCTGTGTCAAAGACCCGGCCACTCTCCAATCAGCTTCCATCTAAACTAGGCATTGTCTGCTAGGCCCTATGTGATAGCTCCAACACGGTCTTTAATTCCACTCCAACTGACATCCACACAAAATTGCAACCGACAATTGCAAATGAACCTGCCACGTTAACCCCACTTGGTCCCCCACGAATAATGAGACAGTGAGACAATTGACACAAATGACAACTGTCAATTGAAAAGAGCTTTCCAAGTGTTTAAACTCCATTCCACTTGCCTCAACTTCATTACACAAATTTCTTCAGCTCTGACAAACTACTCACTTGGATATAATCTTTTTAAAATTACACAAAGCCTGATAAAAAAAACTGGAATTAATTCTGTCTGAAGGCTGCTATTATAACATAAGGAACATTCAGACTCTCCTGGCCTGGAGGTATTATTGAAGATAACCGATGTTTACCTACCAACATGACAAAGGTTGATTTCTGTTGGTGATCCACAGTCTTTCTGGTGTCATTGTATTGTGAGACAGACATTTACTTAATTGTGTATTCTACTTGTCTCCTCCAGCAATGGAAATGAAACCTTTCCAATCAAAGCTATCCAATTAACAACTGTACTCTGAAGACAATCTCTTCCTCTGAACAATTACTCTGTAACAGTCCAATTTGCACGGTACACTAAGGTCATTTGCACCAATGTGAGATTTCTTTTGTTGAAGAAATACTGCACAGGGATGTAAATCTGTCTTTATATATATTTGGCTGTATTCATGAGAAGTTCCATGACGGATGTTCACCATTCACAAACTCCTGAGCCCTGAGACAATAAAACTAAAGAGTGCACTCAGACTTAGTCTAGTCTCAAATAGCAGTTATAAATTTGTATGTTCTCGCTGGGGGTTCAGCCTCGACATTGGGTCCAAGCCTTTGATGGCAAATCGTACCCATGGGGCGAGATTCCTGAACTTTTAAAGTTGATGAGGGCATCTTAAACAATCTTCACTGTACTTGGCTAGTCCTTGATAGGCAATCAGCCTTCTAGAGTCTGTACCCAGGACAGCATGCTTGAACCATATTTGGACGTAAGGCAGATAAAACTTTCATCGGCTTGATCATGGCTACAGCTTTCACATTGGCTCCAGGCTTTTTGATGATCGATCGTAACCATGGAAACCCACTTGGTCTCCAGTGAATAATGAAATGCATATTAAATTTGTTTGACTTATCTAATCACTGGTCTAGACTACAGACTAAAGACCAAAGACTTATAGATTATGCATGAGCCTCAAGTCCAGACATTTAATATTCTCAGGGACAGTTATAAGCATTTTTACATAAATGATTCAAAATAATGTTGTATTACAGCTTTATCAAACATTTGCTTTGCATACCCAACACTCTACATTGTTATCGGGCAGAGTTCAGTATGTTTCTGCTACAAACTAGCACGTTCATGCATTTGTATGCCATATTTTATGCAAACATGTATATATCGCTGGTATCTCGATATGGCCATCTTAAATCGTATCATGGACAACATATCGCGATACGATACAACATCACCATATTGTTACAGCTCTAGTCACCAAGCTACATGTAGCAGCTGCCCAGAGATCCGTGGAAACATTCTTTGCCAGTATTGCAGAGAGAAGCAATTATGTGCTCATCACATGTGGCACGATGCAGTGGGCCAGGATACGCTCACCTTTCATGAACAACCCTATAGGTATCATCACTTCACTGCTTTTGTTTATATGATTCGTGAATGAAAATATGCATGTCATCCTGACTTTGCTGTGTACAGCAGATACACTTTTGGCTATGTTTAATATGGATTTTGATATTTAAATTTCTGAAAATTGCAGAGAATCCAGGTTAAAATATAACCGAGCTCCATAAAAAAAACATTATATGCCCATCCTCATGAAAAATCAGCACCTCAATGCATAATATTACTACATAATATAACATGTTGGATTGAATGTTATTGCAGTTGTAATGTTCAATTTTGAAAAAACATATTTTAATCTGCCTACCCCCGCCCCCACCACCATCATTATAAGTACATTTTTCTGGTGACCAGGATGGTTAACTAATGATTGTTTTAGTGGGCCTTATATTGGAAATAAATATTGCTTAAATTAATAGACTACCTTTCTGATTAGCAGGAATGGATAGTTTATGTTGACTTTCCCACAAACAGGGTAACACACATCACAGCCTTTGGTGTACCTACCATAGACCACTAGTTGCAATGAAAAATACCCACCAATGGGTCCAATAAGGATCGATCCTTTGACCTCATGCACCGCAGGCAGACACTCTGATGCTGAGCTGAATCCTACTCAAAGATTACCCAATTACAAATGTAGCAAAATTTCTTTTTACCAACTGAACAATTGAGGCGAAAAATTATCGCGTCTTCAATCAATGGTAATACCTGCTGTAAATGACATAGAGCTAACGAAATCTATTGGATTTGCTGGAATTGCTAAGTCAAGGAAGAGAGGTAAATTGGTTTAACAACTTGAACACTGGAAGAGGCACCGACTCTGTAAACACCTTAGCCTTTCAATTGCACGCTCACAGCTTTGACTTGCCTGACCGTGGCAATATCGATGTGCCGTGAATATACCCATAATTTGATTCTTCGCAAGACGGTCGGAGAGATGAATTTCGATGGCCACTGTGATTGACCTTGGCGAACAATTCACTGTGTCATTTGCTGTTACTAAAATGTTACAAAATGCTGTCTATTGGACGTGACCGCTCGCCTTGGGTGCAGCCCGGGCATTGGGTCCCGGCCTTTGATGGCGGACCGTACCCACAGTGGATAAAGGCATCTAAAACTAATGCGAATGTGACGAACTGATTAAAATGTCTGCATACAGAGCTTTTGACTACACCACATTATTGGGAAACATAATTTGGAAATAAATTACACTGAAATTTTACTTACACCAAATAGAGATTTTTTAAGTTAAAAAGTTGTAAATATTCAGAGCCATTTGCTTTCGGGGGTTGGTGGGGTTGGTGTGGGGAAAGAATTATATCCATTATTGCAGAATGCATGGATAAATACCAGACACCCTGAGATAAGGAGTAGAGAACTGTTTTACAATCATTGATCTATGACGAAAAACATTTCCACAAACATCCTGTGAAGCAGTTGTGAAAGTTTCTGATCAGAAGGCAGATACTTCTAGCTAGAAAGGAAGTCAGGACTACAACAAGACAGAAAAAAGATGATGTTTTTAGCACCTGTCTATAGTACATGTAAACCTATTGTTTATCTCACAATGATTTATGACAGGCTTGGTTTATTCCAGACAGAGGTCTGCCTGGTAATAACCCGGCTTTCGAAAGTAGATAAATTCCATTTAGCCAATATAATAAACTATAAAACTGTTATATGCTGTAAATAACCAAGAAAGATCTGCTATACTACTGGCCATGTGTTATTGTTACAGAGACCATACACGTACATGTATACACCTTGAATATAGCAAAATCAGCTTCAAATAAAATAGTTACTGTATTAAATCAAAGTTTTGTTTCCACCAAAAATAGTAAATGGACATTATTATAATAATTATATACTGTGAATGAATGTACAAATGAAAATCATTACTAATAATGGTTTCATTCGATCACTAGCAGTTTTTTTTATATGTACATTTATTACCCTAATGGAAAAGCAGAGGTTTCCCCAGAGCCATAAGGCGTAGAGGGCCCCTACCCCTTACCTG
The DNA here is from genome assembly GCA_032273805.1 of Melanodrymia brightae. Classification (NCBI taxonomy): domain Eukaryota; kingdom Metazoa; phylum Mollusca; class Gastropoda; order Neomphalida; family Peltospiridae; genus Melanodrymia; species Melanodrymia brightae. The sequence goes on along the minus strand of JAUTCZ010065598.1, from coordinate 919 downwards.
ATTAAGTAAGTGCTTTGATTTATTTTACGGGAATTGTAAGCGCATTGATTTATTAAAATGGCTTTTTAAGGGCCTTAAATTCAGTTGTTTGTCCCTGTACAATGTATAATGCACAACCTATTACATTTTTACTGATAAACTTAAAAATAAATTATAATATTATTTCTCAATTTTGAAAATGTAAGCGCTTTAAAAGAATCCTGGGGAAAGGCCTGTCTTACATAATCCTACACGTTAATTTTTAAAAGTTTCTGTATATGCAGGGTGCAATTTGTTTTTAAAATTGTGATTACCAGTTTTTCCTACTGGATGGAGGATGGAAAAGCAGCTACTGGAATTTGATTAGCACTCTTATAAAATGAGTAAAAATATTGCATCGCGATCGCATGATTTTGCATCGCTTTTTGCGAACCCGGTCATTTTGCACCCTGATATGCATTCTATTATAGCAGGGTGCAATTTGTCTTTAAAATTGTGATTAACCGTTTTTCCTACTGGATGGAGAATGGAAAAGCAACTACTGGAATTTGATTAGCACTCTTATAAAAGGAGTTAAAATATTGCATCGATGGAGTAATGCCACTAAGGTATTGTTAAACGTGCGTATATGTCTAAAAGCCTTGCCTGAGCATTCCTTTAAGTATTATCCCCTGATCGTCGTCACTTTATCGCGTGATGGACAACATACATGAACAGTGTTTAGATTAGCACACTGCATGTAGGTGAGTGAGCCAGTATTATCCCCTGATCGTCCTCACTTTATCGCGTGATGGACAACTCACATGAACAGTGTTTAGATTAACACACTGCATGTAGGTGAGTGAGCCAGTACATATTATCCACTGATCGTCCTCACTTTATCGCGTGATGGACAACTCACATGAACAGTGTTTAGATTAACACACTGCATGTAGGTGAG
>JAUTCZ010065487.1:0-17836 GCA_032273805.1 Melanodrymia brightae | reverse complement strand
AGCCCATAAAATGTTTTGCACTGTGGAGGATCGATCCCTTGACCCATCCCGCCACAGGCAGACATTCTACCTCTAGATTACATCCCGCTCCCCCTTTGCTAACTAGTCGGCCCCTCGCCGGTTTAGTGGTGGCACACCTACTCATTGAGACGCGCGTCAGGTTTAACACTCAACGGGTAGGTGTACTGCCACGTATACGTATATCAAATAGTTCGAACACTTCTAAAGTCATTGCTATTATTTGCAGATGCAGCAGAGCTGAAACATTTGGTGCTAATATTGGTGGTTGAGAGTCTTTAATATCATTTAATTAAAAGTACAAACCTTGTTTTACAAAATATGTGTTGACATAAAAGTTCTCTTTGGACTTTCAAAGGTCGTGGTGTGTGCTATCCTGTCTGTAAGAAAATGCAAATACAATATCCCTTGCTGTTGTTCGAAGACGAGCAGCCTATGTGGCGGCAGCGGGTTTCCTCTGAGACCAAGTGTCGATATAACTGTTCGTTTGACATCCAATAACCATAGATTAATATTCAGTGTGTTCCAGTGGTGTCGTTAAACAAACAAATTTTATATGTTTCTATTTTCAGCACCACCCAGTTACGAAGAGTGTGTGTTTGGACGTGTCAACATCAAGGATAAAGAAGATGGCGACTACATACAAGGAACGCTGGTGTTTGCGCCCATGTACGCGTGCTACAATACAGAGATTACACCAGACGACAATAACGACTAAAGCACATGCTACAAATATTTATTTCCCAACCAGAACACCGGTTTACGTTGGTATATAAAGCGATACAAACATTCGGACAAATTTGTTCGGTCTTATATATGGAAACCGTGTAAAAAATCTTATTTCTAAATGGTTTACAATTTACATGCATAACCAACCAGGAAATCTGTACATACTCAGGAAAAACCGCCATTGCTCCTTTGAGAATCTGCTAGGACCCGTTGAACACGAGTATACGGAAACAGGTTCTGCACTTGAATGTGGTATGATGTTGATACCAAGGACGCTGTTTCTATAAACAGCATGGAAGTTTTATTAACAAAACTTGACTGTTTTTTTTTACATTGACATTATATTAAATTTGACCTTCATTGTCCCTTGAATACTCGCCGTTTGAACACTCACCTTTTCCAGAGTCACCTTCAGATATGGCTGGTGTTTGCAGAGTGGGTGAGCGAGTGGGATCTGCGAAATGGTGGGTTGCGGTGAGTACGCATCCCCTTCTCGGTAAATAATCCACCTACAAATACTTTTAGAACCTCCATAAAATTTTTAGAACCTCCATTATTTGTAAAAGAAACAAAACAGTATTGGCTGAACCCTTTGATTATAGGTTCCGGGTAAACAATGATATTGCAGCCCTGTAAACTGGCATTTAAGCTTCCGTGGGTTCATACTAAGCGTGCCACTGAACACGCAACAAAATAGTTGGAACACTTATACGACCACTGTTAATGTCTGCAGATGCAGCAGAGCGGAAATGTTTAGAGCCTAATTCGGAGTTTGAGAGACTTTAATATGCATATCGTTATAAATACCCTCCGTATGCCAGTATATTATCGAGTGTGCCGATTAACAGGTGATACATAAAAATTGAAATATTTATCTCTATAGACTATGGATGGATATGTGTGGATGTTGCAAAGGAAACACACAGTGACTCACTGCAAACTTGTGTGTTTTGATGAATAAGAACCACTAACGTCAAGGCATATCGTGTTAAATGCCTATGCAAGTACATGCATATTTCCGAGTGTGTCGATTAACAGATGATAATAAAAACTTAAATATTCCTGTCTAGAATCTGGATGGATTAAGATGCAACGGAAACACACACTCACGGGAAACACATTTATTTTGAAGAATTTGAAACATTAATGCCAAGTCATTTTGCGAGTATGTATTGGATTACAAAACTACGGACTAAAGAATAAATTGCTCAAATATATCTGTAGTTTCTGGATTTTGTATAAGCCAACGGTAAACACGCGTAAGAATCCGACAGCTGATCTGAATTTGAAGCTGTCAGGTATAACTATAGACGTAATAGCCGTTGATGCATGGTATTATGGTTTATTACGGTGAACCATGCGGCCTACTACCTCCAACTGCAGCACTCGAGGTTTTTATTAGGGTTACCTCACCCTTAGGCCAACTTTGTCTAGCCTCTATCCATTGACCGATCCAGCTAGATCGCCCATGATTCGAACCAAGCTCCGTTGACATAGCTTTCTGGGTCACTGGGACACAAAACCCTCTTAGAACACCTAGGAATGGACTTTAAGGGTGGGAATGGGGGAGGTGGTGTCGAATAGAACAGAACGCCAGCCTTGGGTACAGCGTAACATTGGGATCCGGCCGGGGTGTCTAGGCCTTTCTACTTAAACTTCAGCATCTCCTGTTCTCAAACGTGTAAAACAGACGATGCTTTTTCTGTCAGTTTTTAAATGAATTGATGTCTGGCACACTTGACAGTAAATGAACATTAGTCTATAAAACAATCACACATGTATGTAGGTAGATAGTAGCTGATAGCTATGGACGTGTGTTGTGGGACTGGGGTACTTACTGGGTAGGTGGCCCCACTCAGGTCTTGAAGCAAATTCGGACGCACACCAGTCGTTGTTTTAGAACCCACCCCCTGGCCAGGATTCTCCCCTGAACTGCCTCTATCATCATCCAATTTACACCCCTCGCTCAGAATCAGCATTATAAAACAAGGAGCATACATAAAGAAATATTTTATATGCGCTACAGATCATGTTAGGATAGCACATACCACAATATTTTTCTGTACCGGACGTGGACCACTTTTTTTAACTGGAAAAAGACCCAACGGTTCTAACAAATCTTCCGAGGAGGATCGATCGTTCGAACTCACACCTCAGGCCGTCTAACCACTGGTCGTAGACCACTTTTTGAACTGGAAAAGATCCAAAGGTTCTAAAAAAATCTGCCGAACAGGGTCGATCCTCCTACCTCACCATCTAACCACAGGGCTATATCGAGCTCCCCGTGAAAGATGAGCATAAAGCTGTCTGTCTCCCTAAAGCTCTAACCAAAGCATGACTTTTATATGTTTGTATTACATAACGTATGTATTTTATGACGGATTGTAAACACAAAAATGTCAAAACGCATTGCTTTTGTTTCATAAATAATTTTTTAACACATTTGTTTTTGTGTTGTTTCAACATTTTGAAAAGTGTTTTATCCATCAATGTATCCACCGACTACGAGCCTGCCATTCCCATTGTGTAATGCTTGTGTCAATACAATACTTAAAACAAAGGACAATGTTGTTGTTTTGTTGCAATAGATCGCTCTCACTGAGATATACGCCATGACGTAAGTACACGGTGATAGGTAGTGCATAACTATGAGAACCACACGGCCATACAAAGAGAGGTAACTCTAGATTCGTAGGGTATTACCTCTGAGTATCCTCCTAAAAAATCCACATATAATTATATATTAGTATTCCTTGTAGCGGAATTCAATGCAATCCTATTCACAATTTTCTCACATGTACAATAAATAGATATTATTAAATAGATAACACAGTTCTTTCACTAAATATATTATGGTTATAATGATTAAACTGAAGTTTTTGTAAATACACTAGTTCTCATAACGATTACTTGTTTTATTGTTATGTGGCTGCAATGTATCTTAATCATTTACTTATTTTCGTAACGGTAATTTCTGTACCATTTTGTCCTGGCATTATTATTGTTCCACGTTCAGCGACCAGACTATACTTGATACGACGTCAACAATGCATTTCTTGCCATTCCTAGAAGACGTCAACAATGCAATGACGTATCGATGATAGTTTAACGACACGACGTCGTGTCACCAAAACTAGTACTGCCTGTTGTTTACATTTCAAGTTCCAATGGCATTGTAAAACTTAAAATACAAACAATAGCTAGTGTTTTGGTGACACGTGTCGTTAAGAAACATTGGTCAAGTGGTCAATGCTTTGTGGAAGTCATCAAGTCTTCCCCGACTTCTGTGATGGATTATGCAATCTAGCCAAAAGGACGGTACTGTAGTTTAAAAATGTGGTAAGCTGTTTCTGTTTAAGCAATCACTGTGAGGTTTGCTGTTTGCCGTCTGCTAGCACAAGTGCAACAGAGTCGTCTCCCTTGTTTTCACCTTCCGGTAACAGCACACGTGCATGAATGTCACATCCTTTACCCTGTAGTTTTGTTTTTAAAAAACAAACTGAAGATAGTTCAACGAAGCTCTCGGTAAATAATAGTTTTTGAACAATTGAACGGCACTGATTAAACTACAAACAAAGTTTTTGAACAATTAAATGCAGAAATTACTACAAATCCAGCCGCTTCGGTGGGTGAATTACACGACCAGTCCGTGTTCGGAGGGTCATGTCCGGAGTGTGAAGTGATGCTTCTCGTACTGGGAACTGGGAGAGGAGTGGGCGCACTCGGTATTAATTCAGCGTGTGGTGGTCTCTCTGGCGAGAATCACGCGAAACTGTATAATCGTAGGCTATACTGTCGTCAGTTTGAACTTTATTTGCTTTTTCAGTCGAGCTGTGCAGATGTTTTCTGTTACGTCGTAATGTCTGTCTGCTTTGTAAGACCTTGGTAGTGCACGACGTTCTAATACGACAGCTGGTTGCCATACTTTCGATCCGGGTAGTGGAGCCATACGTACTTGATCACCTGGTTGGAACGGTGCATGACTTTTAATGTGAGGTTTGTCACGATAGTACTTCTGTTTCCTCTTTCCCAAAATCTATCCCACTTCTGACACCATGTGAGGTTTGCTGTTTGCCGTCTGTTAGCACACGTGCAACAGAGTCGTCTCCCTTGTTCTGGCCTTGATTTTCACCTTTCGGTAACAGCACACATGCATTATACATTGTAAATCCACCATGTCAACCATTGATTCTTTCTATGATGTCTAACTATAAATCCATTATGTCATCCATTGATTCTTTCTGTGATGTCTGTAGCTATAAATCCACCATGCCAACGATTGATTCTTTCTGCGATGGCTATAATTGTAATCCATTAATCTGTTTTGGTAATGTATGTAATTATAAATCCATGTCAAACATTGACCCTTGTATGCGGCCTGTAACTATACTTTTCTAGCATGTCAAAGATTGATTGTTTCCTTGATGACTGTAATTATCAATCCATCATGCCAACATTTGATCCTTTCTGCTATATGTATAACCATTGTGTAATCCCTTGTGCATGCCTTTCTCTGAGTTCTGCTACATGAAATACGCCCTGTCTGTCTGCTATACTTACCTCTTTATTGTGTCTGTCACAATAAATTCTGTACTGGAGGGTAATATAATAATATAGATCCCGACGTATTAAATTAAGCCTGATTTGAAATTAAATGCAAAATACGTCTTGTTTGAGAGTGCTGTGTGGAAAATAATGTCTCAATATACGTTTATTTGCATACGTCATTGTATCCATTGGGTGCATGATACCCACATCAGAAACGTCAGTTGATAAATTTACATTTATTGTTTTTTCATTAGAAAATACTTGTCACGTACCTATATGTTACAAATTTAAAGCAGGATGACCTCACAAAACCCCGTGCTACACCGACTGACCCATGTCAATCGTGACTACAGGGCACGACATTTCTTCTTTAATGCTGCAGTTATTATTTATATGTAATCTTAATGCGTTCAATACGTACATGCCTTGCGTTCAATAGGGCGAGCGCTCGCGAACAATGTGACTGGTACCGATCGTGTGCTATCATATCACATTCATTTAATGTTAGATAAAACGGTGACAAAACGTTTTGTCTTGGTAGCAGCACTCTCGCCTTACTGAACGCAATGCAGGCTTTGAAGCCAAATCAATAATAAACCTAGGGAAAGATGTAGTCTAGGTTTGTATGTGTCCGCAAATAAAAACGCAATCAGCAAATGCAAAAGTAAAAAAAAAAGTACAAGCTAAATGCTTATAATTATGGAATCTAAACCGTACCAGTCTCCGTGGGGCAGTGGTGAACGCATCGGGCTTAAGCCTGGTAGGTACTGGTTCGAATACCATTCGTGGCTTATGGAGTTTTTAGTCCCAGTACCAGCTCTAACCCAGATCGAGTGCTTCGCAAGGCTCAACGGGTAGGTGTACTTCCACTTACACCGATCAGTGTCCACAACTGGTTTCATAAAGGCCGTGGTATGTACATTCCTGTCTGTGGGAAAGTATATAAAAAATCTCCTTACTACTCATCAAGAGTAGCGGGTTCCCTCTATCATACTAACTTCTGTCCTGGACAGGCAGTCAAGGTAGCTGGACTGCGTGACCATGACGGACTTGCTTGAACCGTAATTGGATATAAACCCGTAAATAACTAACGTGTGCGGACGACGTATTACGGATTACGTATAAATTAGGAGCGCAAGAACGTCCGCGTGAGGTTCGATAGATCGACGGATCGATCCTCCTCTGTGGACCATATGTGAACCTGTTGGGTTATTTTTCGTTCCAATTATCCACGATTGGTGTTTGCTATCATGTCTGTGGGAAAGCTTACTGTTATTCGAATAAGAGTTGCCTATGTGGCGGCAGCGGGTTTGCTCTGTGACCGAGAGTTTGACATCCAATAACCGCTGATTAATAATCAATGTGTTCCAGTGGTGTCGTTAAACAAACTTTATCTTTACTGATTCTTTGTTAAAGTATGATGGTGGTTTTACGGCACAGATATTTTTATTCTGATCTAAATATCTTTGTAAGGAGAATACATTTTATAGAAAAATGCATACGTCATGACACTAAATATAGCATAATCGGTCGTTCGCAAACAACAATTGAAAACAAAATCCGTTTCACAATTTATGCGATTCACAGTGAAAATCAACGTGTTGCTAGGCACGCCCCATATCAAATCACACTTAGACATCATTTAGTTTAGGTTATAATACGTTTATTGCAAGAAGAAAATGGCGCAGGGTCCTCGTAAAGCTGGTTTCGTTGAGGAAGGCATGGTTGCACCGTCCCATGACCCCTGCCGTGATAAACTGCATTTGCAAGTCAGAGCCAATATAACGCTTTTCATTACTTTTAAAAGGTGTCTTAAAACTTGGAAAGAATTTTGTGAATAATTCATTTGACTTTGTCGTTTGACCGGGCGAGAGGGAGATACTGTGCATGTCACCAAACACAGCCATGCAGGTTAGTTTTACGCGAAAGACAATAATTCATTAGCCGCGTTAAAGGCTCACTCCCGAGTTTCAAGATGGCTGCTACCGTACCTGGGGATTTCCTGGTATTTGTCACGTCCATCACGATTGTTTTTCATCATTTTGGTTAGTTAAGACAAAACACTATATTGTTAGATAATTCAACTGTTAGCAATTTCAATTTACAGTACATATTTGCATTTATTTACATAACAAAGAGAAACATTCGTGACGGATGTGACAAATACCATGAAATGCCCCACCTGCGCATCTAATGCTATTTGTAACATGTTTCTGGTTAATAGATCTTATCTTATTATTAAAATTAACATTTACATCTTATTGTTTACAATATCAATTATATTATATCCTGTGTGTTCCTGGTCAACGAAATTGTTATAGTAGCTTAATATGTACATCTTGTATACTGCCGGTAATTTGTATCGTACTAAATTAGTATAGACAAAATCATAGGAACATACTAAGCTACTATAATTGGTTATTGTAGGCACAATACCAAGGACCATACTATGCTACTATCAACGCATTGGATATGCATATATATTTTTTTAATTTTTTAATTTTTTAAATTTGTTTCAAAAGTTTATTCCATGAAATATTTAATTAACAGGACACATATACCCGTGTACCAACATGGCTTGGGTATATAGTGTTTATGTACATGCAATACAAAAAAAAATACATTGATTTCTAACAATTGTGTAAATGCAACATTAATTTCATGTATTGTAATATTAGTATTGCTTATTGCGAAAATGTTCTGTTGTGACATCCCACTTCTCCATCAACCACGTCTTACACCCATCATCGCTTTCCTTTAAACGAATGAAAATGTCCTGATAGTGATTAATGGGAACTAAGTCACTGCCTGTGTCAAAACATTATATTAACCCAACTTGGACGTCTTGTGACCAACGCTAAACTATTATAATCGATGGTAATTCTATCATGTGTTTGATTACATGTCACTTTCGGGATTTTTGACGGAGATCTCAGTTTATTTAGGCCTGGCACGAACAAATACGTTTGGGACTTGTATTCTTGATCTCGTGTTAAAATCAAGATTATGTTTCTTATTGGATTTAAATTGAACGATATTTAGTGAAATACAAATGATGACATTAGGGATGAAACGAATGAAGAAAATATAGCAAGAGAGGGCGAGAGAGAGAGAGAGAGAGAGAGAGAGAGAGAGAAAGGAGAGGGGGTGGGGGGGGGGGGGGTATCTTCAAGCAGGAATTAAAATATTATTCAAACACACAAACAACGTCTAAATGTGCAAAGATATACATATGAAAAATATCACACAAGTTTAAGTCGTGCAAAACTGAAATAGTTACAGAAAACCGTGTTAATGTTGACATAGTAACATGAACCAGGCTTCGAAAACTGTGACAAAATAGTAAAACATTAAAAACCTGTCGTTGAAAATCCATTTGCATTTGAGGGAAAGAATTAGAACTTGGTATGATTGCAGGTCGTTTCAGTACACTCTCGTTTGTTAACTGACAGATATCGCCATTATTGGGGTTAATAAAGAACAAGGCGAGCGTAAGATTATCCATCATTTTCCGTATCCCTTTGGGTCTTTGATCAATGATGGCACAATTTCTTATGATGGTAAAACGTTACAGAACGCGATATTAGATAATGCCATCGACTGCATTAATAAAATTGATGTTGATGTCTTGTTAGTTGAAACAGATTATATAGTCATTCTTCAGAATAATTACTATAAACTATGTCACAATGTACTAAGATATAATATTTGTAAATCTGGAATGCATTGCATTCTAGCAAACTCTGGTTAACTGCTTAATTTGAAATGTATTAATAGTTGACCTGGAGTCTGTTTCACAAAGCAGTGAACGTAAATATGTGACAAAAAGTGTTTCCCAAAATATAATTAAACATACTTGTGTCCAAGAATGAATAGTATCCTCGGGTAATACGCCACAAATGACCAAAAACCCACGACGTCGCAGCTACTAACAATATAGTCGTATCACTAACAGTTAGCGATCGAAATTTCTCTACTTGTACGTTTACGTCCACAACTAGTCGTAAACTAGACTTACGATGTTTTGTGAAACAGACCCCTGGTGTTTGAGCATCTCTATCTATTATTCTATATGGAATGTTACACTAGATATTATGTTCAACACAAACATCGTGGTAAGACTGAACGCTTTCTATCGCCAAGGTTAGTGACTTATCACAGATGTGATCCAGGTGACAAATTTCATTGTTTAACCTCGAGGATATTAATTTTAATTGGTGAATAATCAATCACCTTAATTAGCACTATATATTTTCAATTTTCATTTTATGCTCCTTTTATTATTGCGAATGTTATCTCCCACATGCAATACATCCATGTTTGGAGTGTGTGGTTGGGTGGAGACTGTTACATTGCGTCATCAAATAACAGGAAGATCACTGATGAGGAATCATCTCTTAACATTGACATACACAATAATATTAAATGTTAGAAAGGTAGCATTTTGTTAGTATCGACACCCGTCTTCTCAGTTTACAGTCGGGCTCAGTTGCCTAACTTTCGTCTTCTTTTTCTTCAATGGGACACAGGACCCTGGTATTGACTGAAGACATTGAGAACCCATGGCCAATACACCGATAGGCGTGCTTGAGAGCGTCTTGATCTGAGGATTTACAGTGTATAGAACGTTTATAGACGTGTGAGCAATTTGACGAAACAATCTATCAATAGTAATGTTATGCTTCAGTGATATTGCTTATTGGATAGAGTCTCTAACGTCTCGCTGGAAGACTGTGATATATCCGTATTTATATAACACAGAGAGACGTGTTAGTTTCCACAATGCGAACCAGATAACTACGCGTTGTTCACCAAACGTAATCACTAGTCAGATGAAAGGATTTTTACAATGCCGTATACCCACTTTTCAAACGTGACAACAGCGACATTGATTATAACATTTCTAGGAGACAAAGCATTCGTCCTCACTAGATCGAAAACTCCATCAATACAGTTTACGTTCTGCTAACGAGACAAAACGTTTCGTCACCGGTGTTTGCATCTAACATTTAAATGAATGTGTTAGGTACCAGTCACATTGTTCGCGAGCGCTCGCTCTATTGAACGCAAGGCAGATTTCGGTCAGTGAACATGGTACATTAACGGTAGTTGTATACGCAAGCAAAAACTATTACACCAATGTAAATAATAAAGAAAAGAATCGTGCTAAAACTTAAAACTGCGTTTATTGTATTTCAATGAGTGTATGTGATGACCAGTCATGTGAACACGCATGCCAATTATGAAAGATAAATTCTCGCTGTTGTTAGTAACGAACGGACGGACGTGTTAGACCTTTCCTCTCACGCTAAGAAAACCACACTTCTCATCGACTGCGTAATTTGTGTGAAGAACATAACCGGGAAGTGGACGGAATTGATATCCAAACGCTTGTTCTTGACCTCAAAAGGTTTGTGGTTGGTTTGTCGTGATTCACAAATGAGATTTATGTCGGGTGAACGTAATAGTAATTCCGTGACATCAGCACCGGTGTAAAGGAAATGCAATTTTGGTAAGAATGGAAGTTAAGTGTTAATAATAGAAATGAAACTTTGCGGATTGAAACAAATAGCCTGGATAGACTAGACAGATATTGATTTTCTAAGAAAGAACATTTTAATTTTAATGTTATGAGCGTATGTACTTTTGTAATTATATATTGCAATTACGATTTTCATCGAGAAGCATTTGTGCTTTCGTTGGCGAACCATGATAATACGCGAGATGATGGTGTTATGTTATTTTCGTAATGTATTTTTTGGGTCAGCTATGGACACAGCGAGGTTGGCAAGCCAGGATAATATGCTGTGATGTTTTAAATGTGTGCAGACAAGACAAGACAAGACAAGAATTTATTACGCTCAGGCCGTAATCTACGGCATATGACTATGAGGAAGATGTATATACAATATAGTAGGACATGGTTAACAGTTATATATTTTTTGAAATAAATAAGGACTGGATGGCTATATTCAAATTAACAATGTGTTTTTGTTTATTGTATTGGTGGGATAGGAGACGTTTGGTTGGTGAACACTCCAATGAAGACATCCAGTTGATGCTTGATCCTTCTACCCACCGCCGCAAAGCACAGCTGCAGTATCACGTATACATGTAATTCGGCGTCTGCCACAGATAAATGGGATTTATTACAACACTTACGAATGCTTTCAAGTGTCTCTGTCGTATCAAATACGAATTAACTACACAACTAAAGGCAGCTCATAAACGCTGAATAAATAGTCGCCAATCTTGGCTTCGTTCATATTAATTACGATGGAGTCGAGGAAATAGATTTTCTTTACGCCCGTATCCAAATAGGCCTATTTATACCAAGCTAACTGGTGTAAAACTATCACAGTTACATCATTACAGAATCGGTATTGATACTTATAAGTGTTGGTACCATTAAGTATAAAAATGTACAGGCTTATGTTGCTTGCTATAGCACAATAATGTGTTCATGAAAATGTGAATAATGCATTGCCTCGTAACTAAACAAAACATAAATAATTCGTCTGACTTCACTCTATTGGTATCAGCGTGTATTATTCTAACTAATGTCCGATACTTCACAATCGATTTCTTTCAAATCTGAAATGAGTTGGCCAAACTGTTTACTTTGTACATAGTAAAAATCAGTTCAAACGCGAAAAGTGCGTGTATTCAGTTCAATAAACGCACACGGAATGCACGTTCTCTCAGAAGACTTCTAAATACGTGGTTGGGTTGTTTCTTTTTTTCTGCGATGTAACCAGTTAGTTTTGAAGGAAAGTCAGATAAATAACTTGTAGTCGTTAATCATGTCACATAATACACACTACACCGGGCTTCATCCGCCGCGTAGGAGCGGGTATAGTTCAGCGCAAGAGTGTCTGCCAGAGGTTCTGTAGGTCGGGGGATCGATCCTCCTCCTCGGCGTCACCCATTGGGTTATTTTCAGTTTCAACCAGTGATCCACGACTGGTCTATCAAAGACCGTCGTGTGTGCTATCCTATCTTGGGAAGTGCATATAAAAGATCTCTTGCTGTTATTCAAAGAAAAGTAGCCTATATGGCGGCAGCGGGTTTCCTCTGTGACCAATTGTCCATATAACCGTGCGTTTGACATCCTATAACATTTGTTCGACAAACAAACTTTATCGTTATCGTGCGTTGTGTATTATTTATTTGTGTATTATAATCAACTACTACTCGTTATTTATCCAAGACATAATTATAGTCGGTTTGTTGGTTTGTTTAACGATACTATTGGAGCATATTCATTAATAATCATCAGCTATCTGCATAATATGATCCTAAATGACATGTACTACAGTCATGTATATGATTTTTTTTTATCAGTTAATTTCGAGTTGTTAATCACAAACAAAACTTAAAATATAAAAATCAGCTTATGTGAATTATGACCATCTCCCTTTAAACTTGGTAATACATGGTAGTTCGTTTAATATCCTCTATATATTATCTCATGTTATTTTGTTCCCTAATTACTTCTATACTTACTTTTACGTGCAATATCCGAGAGATAATTATGTAAATGAAGTTTTCTGTTAATAACTGTTGAACAGTAGTCCACTTTTCAGTGATGACGCAGTTTTGCACTACATTGGAATTTTCAAAATGGCGTTGATGTTTTGAAATACTCAGTAAATCAACGACTGATACCGCGTTGACAGTTTTTAATGCTCCTTTGTGTTTTACGTCAGTCGACTGTGTTCAATTATTAATAGAGATAATTGAACTTTCAAAGAGCCCACAAAAAATATAAATCAAATTTAATTAGAGACAAAAACATTTGTAGCATTGTAGCATTTTCACAACAGATGAAACATCTAACTCAATCATCTAGCACCACATACAACTATCTTCTTTTTCTCATTTCCGGCCGACCATGTTTGTTTTCCCTCTAAATTCGTTTCGGAATCCCACAAGAACAAGCAAACAAACGTTTTATCATTGTAATTCCATTACATCCAAACACATTTTAAAAAATCAAATAAGAATTTGCTTTTATACGGCTTAAGTGGTTAAAGTGCGCGTAGACAACTCTTATATTGTGCAGCTTTCTGCAAGCAGTTTCTTATTTGAATGATCAAAGGAAATAGCGATTGAAAAACTAATAAAATTGATTTTAAAGCGGCAGTTTTAGTTTTTAAAATGTCTCTCAAGGATATGGTCCTATTTTGCGAACACATGTTGTCATCACCTTTATCAACACATCTGATGCTATAATTTGTAAAACATTTTTGGCTAACAGACCATTTCTTCTTAATAAAATTAACATTTACTTATTGGTACTTTTTATTGCTATCAATACCAATATAGGCCTATGCTATGTGTTTCTGGACATCCAAATTATTACAGTAACTTAATGTTTACTTTTGACTAAAATATTTTGTATCGTCCTAACTTATTGTATGCAAAGGTCCAAGGACCATACTAAGCTAATTATCTGCAGGCCGGAATAACAACTCGTGCAAAGTAAATTTCCGGTTAACCCAGCGTAAAGAGGAAATTATTTCAAAGCACGTTTTCCATTATTAATGATCTCACATTTTCACTAACTATAATTATTTTCAAACTTGATATTAAAGGTTTTGTTATCGCTACACTGACGTCATTTTGAGGATAAAATTCTATAAACGGACGAATGCGTCAAGCCGTTTCATTGCAGCAATAAAGTAGTTTCCTTTCTTATTGAAAAAACTTCTTCAAATTCACCGAGATTTCCCCAGCAGATATAATTCACGATAATCAGTTTCTCAATAAGATGCGAACATTTTGCGCGACCCATTTACCTAATGTAGTGTATTTTCCACGTTTTCATGAGATACCAATGGGCGTCACTTGGTGAGGGACGGGGGCGGGGGAGACATGCCCCCACTTTTTAGAGTTGGGGGGGGGGGACCAACATACAAATGACTCCCCCACCTTCACTTTTCAGTATAAATAACACATTAGCTTTGTCTGGTGAAGGACGTTGACAAATGGTTAGACGTTATACAAAACACTACAGTGTATAATATTTTTCGGTTGTTCTGCACAATCCATATAGGGGCCGCAGAGAGGTACTCAAGGCAGCTGGACTACGTGTCCAGGATAGACGTGCTCAATTAGATATAGCACATATTAAATAAGTCATAACTTACAAACGTACAGCCATGGAGAGGGGACTATATAATCATACTAGCAAAGTGCTGGACATGGGGATTCCGGATTACGAATATTATTGTACAGTGTATTATATCTTCCGCGGTTTTCCATATTGTTAGCGATGACAAACCACAGCCATCGTAGGATCCTTGGCATGGTAGCTTTAATTAGGGAGTAGATGTCCGACGGCCTTACTTCAAGAACATTCTAAAACTATTAGCTCACTCATAGTATGAGCTAACTTCCTTTTGTCTGACCACCGTCTTCCCAAGATTTAACCATGTTTCCACTAAAACCCTTAAACCCCTTTTTGTTCTGCGATTGTTGACCATATCACTTAAAACTATGTATGAATGCATGTGTAAGTCTAAAGTAGCTGAATAATGCGGATAACAAACCAATCATGTCTATTCAATATTGATTAGCTCTTCCTAGTTGCACGTCATTTAACAGTAATCTGATCAACATTACATACAAGACGATTAATGGCATTCATAGATTTTGTAATAAATTCCACTTATATCTGTGACTACTGTCACAATAAGGTGACTTATTTCAAATCTGAATGTAGCTGTGCTTATTGCGATTGTTCCGTATCATTCGCGTTTTATTCCTCATTTTAGACACGCGATCTCACCACTGTGAGTGAATGAATGATTGAATGAATGATTGAATGAATGAATGAATGAATGAATGAATGATTGAATGAATGAATGAATGAATGAATGAATGAATGAATGAATGAATGAATGAAAAAAGACATCGGCTATTGAGTGTCAAAATATGGTCTCACCACTGTGATGAGCAAGCGTATTTGATAAATATTTACATGATGTGGATTCGACTAGCCTCGAGAAACTCTTTCTCAGTGGAAACTTATATTCCCGAGTTTTAGATGCATGCCACAGTACGTGCGCATCTAAAACTATTTGTATTCTGTTTCTGGCTAATAGACCATTTGTTATTATTAAAATTAACATTTAATTACATCATATTGCTTACCATATCATACATGTACGTATATCCTATATCATCGGTTAGATCATTAAAAAGTACACACCAGAGCTTAGCAGTCCACCCTTTGATGACGTGAACCCCGAGCATAAGTACACCAAAATGTCAGAACACAACTGTGTTACCAACTGAACACTTATGTGCACAAGCGGGATTCGAACCTACTGCACCGATTCGCACAGCACTTGACAGTCGAACACCATAACCACTATAATATTAAAGAAGATTTTGTTTAAATGAAGATACATGTATATAAAGAGGAAATATTTGGTTGATGTCAAGTCTCCTGCACCAATATCCCTAACTCAAGGATAGTATGATATGGTTTAAACGATGTACATATCGGCCATATAATATTTTTTAAATAATTAATATTCAGGTATATATATGTCCTCAACTCCGAAGTCTCGTAATGAAGTTGATGAAAATAATTTACTGTATCTTCAAAGAATCCAAGTCACATACCAGACGATCAAACGCACCTTTTTATAAACTGATGAAAGCAAATCTCTTACTACTAACATGTTTTTTAACCTAATATTCTTTGCCTAAATAAGCTTTGATATTTGACTCCTGGCGTTGCTTTTATAAAAGTCCTTCGACCGGATTTAATGGTACGGAAATAGCCTTTTTTAAAAGGAAATGTTGAAAGTGCAAATATTGGAATTACGAGTCTAAGAAATTTACTTTCATTAATCGTAGTAAATAATTTATTCGTAATTACTTGGCGACGTGTTTAAATAGATGTTATGCGCCAACAACCGCTTTCTGTGCTTTTACGTTGTATTCTATCATACACGGTATTAAACTTTAAGGCACAGTGCCTAGTTTTAAGACGAATGCCAACGTGCTTGCGCAGATAGTGTTATTAGTAACATATTTCTGGCTAATGGAGGTATTATTATATTATTAATATTAACATTTATTTGCATCTTAATGCTTTCAATATCAATATATGTATATCCAATACGGTTGTAGTTGCTTAATATGATCCTTGAACTTTTGTCTGGCACGTGACAAATGATTTTTGCAAAAGTACACATTAAACAATTTTGATGACAAGAAACCCATTGGCATTGGCTATATATAACTATATTGATGTTGTAAGCACTCAGATGTAAATAAATAATAAAGAGCTAGAAATATGTTACAAATAGCATTAGCTTTGCAGGCACAGTGGCATTCGTCTTACAACTAGGCACTGTGGCTTTAATATGAAATGGTTCAAGGATATTAAAGACACAATACAACTTTAATGATTAATATGTATTACGTCATATCAAAGCGTATCACATCTATCGAATCCATGCACGTCCATCCAACGTTAAACATATTTTAATGGCATTAGCTACATATAAATATATTGATATTGTAAGCACTAATATGTAAATAATAAATGTTAACGTTAATAATAAAGAGCTAGATTTATGTTACAAATAGCATTAGCTTCGCAGGCACGGTGGCACTCGTCTTAAAACTATGCATTGTGACTTAAATATGAAATGGTTCAAGCGTATTAAAGGCACAATACAACTTCAATAATTACGCATTACGTCAAAGCGTATCACATCTATGGAATCCATGCACGTCCATCCAATTGTTTTTCATTTATTTTTTAAATTTTGATCTTCTGTTGGAATCTGAAGTAATTTCATGTTGTTTATGTTGGGTATAAAAAAAGATATTAAAATTGTGTGAGTTATACTGTTGAGTAACCATTTGCAATTTACAGTGGCAGGACGACAGTGGTTTGTGTTGTCTTTGTAAAGATAGTATTACCGGCGGCCATTGCTCGTCATCATGTTTGTTGATAATAACACTTGCCCGCTAACATTGTGATTACTTATCTGGCATCTTTCTTTAGTACTATGTTGATTTAGGTGATAATTGTGTTGTATTTGACAAATTGCGGACATTCATGCTGGGTTTACTTTCGCAAATTGAGTTTTACTGACACTAACTGTTGAGGTCTGCATTGTCGATGCCAATGTCGGAAGTTTTCAGGCTTCACGCATGAAGGTTTTCCAGTCATCTTTGCGAGATATATAATTTTCTCAAGACGGTGACGGCCAGCCACGTCAATCCACTGGCCATAGCTACATGTACCATTGCAATGCTTTGGTCCGTTGGGCGATGATTTATTTGATAATTTCCTATAAGGCCGAAAGAAACAAGTTACTCGTTTCCTATTACATGCTGGAAAAAATAGGGTATGTAGGTAGGTAGGAAAAACATTATATTTAGGAAAATAATTTTATTTATAGATATTAAAAAGGTGTTGATAGATGTTAATAGTTTTGGAATGTTTTAGTGGAAATTGATGTTCAATATATTAAAAAAATGTTTTGGACATAGGCCTACGAAAAAAGAT
>JAUTCZ010065377.1:0-17856 GCA_032273805.1 Melanodrymia brightae | reverse complement strand
CGATTATAAATCAGCGGTTATTGGACGTCAGACGCATGGTTATATTGACACATGGTCACAGAGGAAACCCGCTCTCGTCGCTTCATGGGCTACTCTTACCGAAAAACAGCAATGGTTCTTTTATGTGCACTATCCCATAGACACCACGGATTTTGATAAACCAGACGTGTACCACTGGCTTTCAATTTGTGTATTACAACTCGCTTCATTTCATCGTCACATGATCACGTTTTTATACCAAAATGGTGACAAATTCTCTTTAAGAGGAAATTACTTGCCAAAAAAATTGTTATGTCATTTCCTGCTAATTCCATTTTATGCTATCGTTGTCCTGGTAACTATCAATTATTATAAACTTATATCTACAATCTGTTTTTGTGTATTGCAATAAGTTTGTGTTTATATAGGTATAAGTCAACATAACTGTGAGATTGTGTAATACATGCAAAATTGTTCACAGCTAGTTGTCCATGATTTGTGTGTGTATTATGTATCTCGTGTCAATATTAACACCGGATCGGTACATACCCTGGGGGTACGTACTGCAATAACCCACTCAGATTGAGATGAAGTGACTGCATTCATCAACCTGTCAGACATGTAAACTGATGTATACAGTTTGTGGTCAGATCGGTGCATGGTAAGATTGATATTTGCCATTATTTACCTGTAACAACCAGACATAATTGATATGAACTGTTACGTGCAAAGGGAAATACTCCATGTGTGTCAATAGGGTTGCACTGCACCAAATGAGATAGTTCTAGGTTATAATTGTACCCGGTAGTACTGTATAAATAATAAAATTCTTTGTTTTAAGATGGTACAATTAAGACTGGTATCCTATGAGACTCTGTAATCTATATACATTCAAACCTGCTTGAGCAGCCACCTGTATTAAACAATCCCCTGTCTTTAAGGGTCGCTATAATATTTTCTCAAAATGTGTCACCTATTTTAGTGACTTGTAGTTGTATTTAAGCCATCAACCGGGGTCACTATATAGTATATTACATAATCTCCAAAAGCAGCAATTTTAATCCCAGTACCGATGGCTCTGACCGAAGTGAGAGCTCTGCAAGGCTCAATGGGTAGGTGTACTATCGCTTATAACATCCAGGTCTGACTACTGGTTAACAAAGGCCATGGTATGTACTGTCTTGTCACTGGGATTGTGCATATAAAAGATCCCTTGCTGCTTATCAAATAGGAATAGTGGGTTTCCTCTTATACTAACACTAACTTATGTCCTGGACAGGCAGTCGAGGCAGCTGGACTGTGTGACCATGACAGATGTGCTTGAACCTTAATTGGACATAAGTACGTAAATGAGTTATAATTAACTAACTAATGCTACATGATGTTTCAAGATACACTGTAATTACAGCTGACCATTGTAACAGGAGCAGGGAGCGGGACGTAGTCTAGAGGTAGAATGTCTCCTTGTAGCGGGTTTATCAAATTGCGTGGTGTGTGCTATCCTGTCTATGGGAAAGTGCATATAAAATACCCCTTGCTGTCATTCATAGAAGAGTAGCCGATGTGGCGGCAGCTGGTTTCTTCTGAGACCATGTGTCAATACAACCATGCATCTGATGTCCAATAACCGCTGATTTATAATCGATGTGTTTCTAGTGGCGTTGTTAAATAAAACAAACTTTACTTTATTTATAACAGGAGCAAGCTGAAGGCTTTTCTTTCATAGCTGCAGAAAATTATTTAAATTTAATTATATTTCATATTCGTCATTGAGTGGGACACTAATTTGACATCTCGAGTAGCGGCAAGCTCTTGACTGTCGTGTACACAGTGTGTGATTGGTATTGATTTATCCAAGTCCAACCAGCGCTTCGCCATAAACAATGCAGATGACAGAAGAAAGAATTGATATTTTTATCTTTTATGTAATTTGAGATATAATTGATTAAAGCCACTGGTTCGAGATTAACACTGGCAGAACAAAAAGCGTGCGATAATAATCAGAACATTATCTAGAGAGAATCCAGAGAGATGTTTCAACAAAAGAGAGACAGTATGCACATGAACCACTGTATAAATAGTGATGACACAATGTTTTCGCAAAAGTTGATCATATTCTGCAGGGGTGGGACGTAGTCTGGAGATAGAATGTCTGTCTGCCTGTGGTGGGTTGGGTTGAGGTATTCGATTCTCCACAGCACAAAACATTTTGTGGGCTATTTTCCATTCCAGCCAGTGATACACGACTGGTTTATCAAATTCTGTGGTATGTGCTATCCTGTCTATGGGATAGTGCACATAAAAGACCTGTTGCTGTTTTTCAGTAAGAGTAGCCCATGAAGCGGCGACAGTGGCTTTCCTCTGAGACCATGTGTCAGTATAACTATGCGTCTGACGTCCAATAACTGCTGATTTATAATCGATGTTGTCCAGTGACGTCGTTAAACAAACTTTTTCTCTTTTATCGTATTCTGCATCACTGTTGGCATCCATCTTGAATTCAAACCAGCATCTTTAAATAACTGGTGTAGTGTGATCTGGAACTGTGTGGTTTTTAATTTGAACCTAACGGACCAGTTTGTGTATACATGTGTATTTTCCCTCGTATACTAATATTACACTGTAAAAAATTGTTTTAGTTACGTTGATCTGGCCCTTTGCCTCAGCGTGTGGGGAGGGTGGGGTAGCAAGGGGGTCATCTGAACCCCTGAATTCCCCAGCTTATGCCCATGAATAACATCTTAAAGACCATCACTCACCATTTCTCGTTGTGAAAGCAATGGAGCCAGCTACAAGAAAATTAATTTGCGTATAATCATTATAACAAGCGAAAAGACTGTCCTTGTTTATCTACAGAATTGCATATATTTATTATATGACTACAAACAACAACAGAAATGTCAAAATGTCATTATATTACATAAAATTGCTCTTGTTTACCATATACGCATCGATCGCCAAAAATAGCCTTTTGAATAGTTGCAACCCAATGTTATTTCCCCTCAGACCGAGCTGCATGCCTCTTGTTACGTGGTGCCTATTTTCCCGCCAAAAGCGTGAGCGATTCTCTTTAATTTGTGAATGTTCTATCTTGAAATTCTACAGTACATATAACACGACATTGAATTTTTCGCATTTAAAAAAAAAGGTTTATCAAATTGTCAATGGATCTGTGAATAAACAGGTTGTGCACATCAGCGCATTCTCTTTTTTTTTCTTATAAAAAACGTTTTCTGTTAATGCAGTTGTGCAGGTGTTGGTTTTTCATACAATATATTTTGTTTCACGAACGTTCTTATCAGTACTCTGCAGACCACTGGCTCCCTCAAACGTAAAATTGCTGTTGGCGAAGTGTTGTCTCAAAACAACATATTTGTTTTTAATGGATTATGGTTGCCAGTGAAAATAAAGTCAGTTTAATCAAAACCATATCTTACCAAATGGCTGCCAGAAAAACAAAAATATATTTAAAAAATTTATTTTGTTTAAGCCAAACAAAAAAATTATTTGTTTATGGTTTTCCAACTGCGCCTATTTAGTTCCCGTCAACCATAAACATTTTTTTCTCGATGAAGTTTTTATCACTATTTTAATCAGATTTTGATCACAAACTAGAATAACGTCAAATAAACTTTGTGTTTTTAATTTTGATGTTTGTTTGGCCACCATTTGGGTGACTGAACAAATGGTTTGCTATCAACTGGGATGATCGGGTGAGCCACACCAGAACTCATTTTAATTAGGATCCTAGCCAACACCCTTAGTCATAGGACGACAACAAGTGTTTTCTTTAAACCTGGGGTTTTTTTTTAAATCAATCTCATGCTTACTGGAAATAAATGCAAAAACTAAAATTTTTTTTATCCATTTCAGTTGTTATTTATTTGAAATGCATTGTTCTGTATTTAAATGTACTTCTACTCCGGTGTCATGTTTGTGTACAGTTAAACGAAAAGGAATATTTCCTCTCAATGTTCAAGACGTTTTCGCATAGTTTACGACAATAGACTTGAGCTCGTGTTTCACCAATACCTGAGCTTACTCATTGATTTTACAATAGAATGTGGTGTGTGTTCCCCCGTTACACGTGGTCGTCCCCTCTTCTGATATCATTCCTGAGAGGAAATGAAGTAGAACTAATTCACTGAGAGACGACAAGCATTGAACTGCGAGGCGTGGGAAACGGTTATACGTTTACACAGTATTTACCATGAAATACTTTCTGTTGACAATGTATGAGCTTAAAGCAGTTCACAGAATGTCTTCATTCAATGAACGGTGATTAAAAGATTAGTAAGGGGGCTCGAGTGTAGTTTTTTGTCAAGTTAATAATTAGGCTTTTGTTGGCACCTTAGGTGTGTGTCAACCTTTTAACCCTACAGCACTTTGTCTGCAAGAAAATATTTGTCTCTATTCTAATTTGTGTACATGGTAATTTTGAGCATATTAAATTTGATTACCCATAGGGGATTTTAAAAGATGTGGGGAAATACAAAGTGGAACACCTATTCAAGGGCTGTAGAGTGTGTGGGGCTGCGGGGACCATAGCAACCTCACTTTTCAGACTTTTTACTATATGTTTTTAAAATTTCATACCTGCCCCCACCCTACTTTCACTTGACGACCCCCTTTTTACAAAACTTGGCTTTAACACCCCCATCCCAGGAAACACAGTGACATTTATGCACCATACCTTACATTTAAAGGATACCTGTGTACTGTATGATATGTCATTATATATACATTGTATAATTTGCTTTGATATTGGTAAAATAGGCATCCATTTGCATTTATTTCGAGATCACTATTATAGATCAAACCTGATTATCGATTGGTTGTACAATTCACCAAGTATTATCGATTGGTTGTACAATTCACAAGCTTTAAATTACGTTGTCTGCTATGATTTCATCAATCTACAATTCATAATGGCTTTTGTAGTTGTAACCATTCGCGTTTTTGTCCTTGAGTCCATTACAGGCAATTACAGACATATTACGGGCTGACAGAAACGTAACGTTCCCACCGTATATAGAAGCACATTGCATGGTGCATTCAATTAAGGTGTTTTTCCCCAGGTGTTGGCTATTGTCACAACTCATCAATCACACCAATTACAAACATTACGAAGTTTTTCTCCAGTCTACTTATTGATGTTCAATTAACTTCTGTAGTTATAGTCTTCTTATTGATGTGTATAATTACCGAAGTTAATTGGGGACTAATTAATGTCTATAATTACAGAAGTTAATTGGTGACTGTAATTGGTAATGTTGGTTGGTGATGCATGTTATCAGTTGTGTGAAATTTTGTATGACATGTTTTGTTTGATTTAATACTACATGTATGTGATAATATAAATTAACTATAAGTTCCCATAAAAAAATCGTTAGTTTATCTTCCCAGCTCACGTGGCAAATCAGCACCACCTGTAAAAACAAAATTTACTTTTATCCACCTTTAATATAATCTTTAATACTACTGAATACAACATGTTGAATGTTTTTGTAGTTGGTGTGTTCAATTTTGGATTTGTAGAATTAAATTTTAAATAGCCAAAAAAAAGCCACCCTCCATCTTTGCATTTTTCAGGTGACAGCGATTTAAACAAAACATTTGTGTTGATTAAATCTGTGAGTGCAAAAGACTTATGTTTACTTATATTATACTTTTATATTTCAGTCATCTCGAAGTCAGCCAGCTATTGGGCTGAAACAAACTCCGAAAACACGGGTGAGTACTCATCTATCTACATGTATTAGTAACCAAATATTGCTCACCCCCATCGCCAAGTAACCAGCCTCCGTCGTGTAGTGGTTAACACTACAGGCTTCAGGCTGGTAGGTACTGGGTTCGAATCCCATTCCTGGCATATGGGATTTTTAATCCCAATACTGACACCAACCCAGAGTGAGTGCTCCGCAAGGCTCAAAGTGTAGGTGTACTTCCACTTACACATTATCCGTTCCAGCCAGTGATCCACGACTGGTGTACCAAATTCTGTGGTGTGTGCTATCCTGTCTATGGGATAGCGCACAGTAAGAGAACCCCTTGAAGTGGCGACAGTGGGTTTCCTCTGAGACCATGTGTCAATATAACCATGCGTCTGACGTCCAATAACCGCTGTTTCTAGTGGCGTCGTTAAATAAAACAAACTTTACTTTATTAAATTGTATAGATTACTGTAGGAAATTGTTGATGAATTGTTAAATGAGTCTGTGTGATGTGTCAACTGTGAACCTTATACAGTTTCATACTTCACAGTCATATAATTCATGTATAATGCATATGTCACAACCTAAGTATAGGGGCATTAATAGTAGTTGGGTGTGAACGGACTTTAAATGTTTCTAGTGGTCTCCCTTGTATAAACTTATAAGATAGCAAATGTGCATCGGTTTATCTTGCTCAATGTTCTGAGTAATTTCCACGTTTACAAAACTCACTGGACTCCGTCACTGAGGATATATTGGATATATTGTATTGTAATTGTATGACAGATTTATAATTGTCCGATGAGTTTTTATTTGTTATGGATTAATAAATAGAGGATATTAAACGAGCTACCATAATTATTATGACATCAAGTTTATATGTCCAATCTGATTAAAATTAGATAAACAAATCAGGCACGTACCCAATATTTATATATCCAATGCGTTTGTAATAGCTTAAATATGGTAATTGGGATTTGCTTACGATAATTTAATATGACACACATTATTTTAGACAAAACTACACATTAAGATACTATAACAATTTAGAGGCCAGAAACACATAGGATATACATATTGTAAGCAATGATATCTAAATAAAAGTTAATTTTAATAATAAAACATGCTCTATTATAGCCAGAAATATATTACAAATAGCATTAGATGCGTAAAGCCGGTGGCACTCGTCTTAAAACTCGGGAACTGAACCTTTACTGGATGAATGCATATAAAATATCCCTTGTTGTTTAGTAACTGGGTGAATGCATATAAAATATCCCTTGTTGTTTATTAATAAGCAGTGGGATTCCTCCTCAAACTAACGCTAACTTCTGTCCTGGACAGGCAGTCGAGGCAGCTGGACTGCGTATGCGGGACACACGTTCTCGAACTGATTCACTCTACAGTAATTGATTAATTGATTATGATTAGAAAACTTAACAATTATTGTTCTACCACAATTATGTTGTCGCTGATTTGTTAGTCCGCCACTTACTTGTTTCCCGTATAGGTACAAATATCGATCCTACCCCACCCCACCCCACCCGACACGCTCGTCACGGGGCTGTTATAATAATTCTCAGTTTATTGTATATACATGTACGTCATTTTATTTCAGATTTATCTGCTGAAAATGTACTTTTGAAGGCGGCAGTGGGTGTACTAGTGGGAATAATTGGAGCAGCAATTGTGACGGCAGCAGTACTCTATTTTCTCAGGTTAATCCTATTCATTATGGCTAATTTAGAAGACATACAGGATTGAAAAATCAATTTAAAAAATGTATTTCTTGAGGCGTTGAATCTTTTAGAAGCTTTTACTTTCATGTACGCTTTCGAATAAAATCACGTGTCGAATGTAATACTCTTTACGTCTGTTTTGTATTTTTAGAAAATACATCGCATGAAAATTAATATGCATATATCTAAAAAGCAATTACACTAGTTACACTGTACACGTTTGTGTTACCAAATTGATCAATCACAAAGTAACAGGTATTTAACAAAATTATATTTGAGTTCAAACAGTTTTCAAATTGAAGAGCTACGAGGAACTTTGCTTCTTCGATTAGTCAGAGATTTAATTGTAATTGTAATTAGCAAACCAGTTATCTCATGATATATTTATTGACATTGTGTTTGGGAGATTCTAGTATTCATTAAGAATTGTTTGACAGTTCATCGAATACTATCTATTTAAATATTGAGTGAATGTGTTCGCGTTTCAATGCTAATTGATGGAACTTATTACATTTTATTCAGACGTAGACGAAATTCACAACCACCTCATGACTACGAAGAATCCGAGCCAGCGGTAAGTTATAGCATTCTTTGAGTGGTTTTACACGGGTATAACTTGCAAAGTATGCATTGAGTTTCGTGTGTGTGTGTGTGTGTGTGTGTGTGTGCGTGAGTGCGTGCGTGCGTATGAAGACGAATGCAACAGTACGTGAGCATCTAATGCTATTTTAAACGTATTTCTATTCGTTAATAGAGCAATGTTGTTCTTTATTAAATTTAACATTTACTTACATTTTATTGATTATAATATCACTACATGTACATCCAATGCGTATGTAATAGCTTAGTATGGTCCTAGGACTTCTACCTACAATAATTTAGTATGATACACTTTTTAGACAAACGTATACATTAAACTACTATAACAATTTGGATTACCAGAAACATAGGATATCCTATATCAATATAATTATGTATACATGTATAATTATACATAATTATATTGATATAAGATATTTAAGTAAATGTAATTTTGATCATAAGAAATGGTCTGTTGCCAAAAGCATACGGTGACATCCATATTAAAATTAGTGATAATTTAAAAGTATTCATTGTTATTTGTATGCATGTGCGTGTTACAGAAGCATTAAAGTCATTGTGTTTTAAGACGAATACCACCGTGCTTGCGCAGATAATGCTATTTGTCACATATTTCTGGTAAATGTAAATTTATTGTTCTATTATTAAAGTTAACATTTACTTACGTCTTATTGCTTTCAATATCAATATATTGTTGTCCTTGAACTTTTGTCTGCCACTGACAACTAATTTTAGGCAAAACTACACATTAATATACGGTACTACAGTATAGCTAAATGTTACAAATTATAGCATTAGCGTTGTAAGGACGGTGGCACTCGTCCTTAAAACTAGGCATTATAGCTTTAAAGTTATACTACTAACACTAACTTCTGTCCTGGACAGGCAGTCGAGGCAGCTGGACTGCGTGACCATGACAGACGTCCTTGAACCTTAATTGGATATAAGCACGTAAATAGGTTATAACTAACTAACTAACTAACTAACTTTAAAGTTAAATAGTTTACTTTGATATGTTACACCGTGTGTGTGATGGTGCATTGTAAAATACATTTATTATCTATTAATATTATTACCTGCGTGTGTAATATTTGCAATTTATGTAGTATCCAGTACATGTGGATGAAGTATATAGTATTGTGTTAAATAATGTTAGTATACTCACTGATATAAGGTTACACTGAGGCATATATTATAGTCCCAGTTTTACAATTTACATTGATAACCCATTCTAAAATAATAAATATGTTTGCAGTTACGACGAGACAGAACTTACTTCCGGCCTAACAGTGTATTTGATGGCAATTCCAACAGAACTGTGCCGTCAGTATCAGAGAGTGAACCAAAGACGCCCAAGTCAGCAGAATTGCATGGCAAAGAATTAAACACATTTAAAATTGATAACGAAAGTCAATTAATTCAGAAGTCAACCTTCAAGTGAAATGAAACAAAAAGAAATATCAGTGTTTGCTGATTGAGGAATAGTGTTACTGCGTTTAATTCACGTGTTGTAAGTAATTACAATCAACATGAATGGCCAAAATCAGTGCATATGCCTGCTTAACCAAATGAAGCTACTAGATGCATATGAAGGTAAAATAAGTGATGATGAAACAAAATTGATTGTGTAGATATCGCTTTTTCGTGAACAATTTTGTTGAAACTGATGGTGCCATTATGTTGTTCGGCATTGTGTTTAATATTAACCATTCTGGTTATTTATATGTATGAACCTGGACAATATAGATCAAACAATGTACATGTATCACTAAAATATTCCTATTCACAAGAATAGTCTAAAATACATTCTTTTTCATGGTATAATACGCTCAAAGAAACGACATATAGAACACTTTAAATGGCTATCCTGACCAGAAAGAAATCCACTAGACACCGTATTCGCCGAGTTCAAGAAGGGCTTTCATTCGCATAATACTAACCCAACGTTACTTATAGATTCACTTCTTATCTCAGCTCATAATCAATGATAGCACCAAAAATCAGCTCTGAAGAGATGAGGTTGCCTTCACTTCGCGGATTGTCGTTATTTGGCGATACAAAGGTCAAGGCCAAAGGTTAGAAGATGTTATCATGGCCGCTGAACATGAAAATGACTCATTGTTGGTTTGTAAAGGGACCAGAAAAGGTGTAATATAACTGGCATCCGTACTTACTTACTTAATAAAAAGTTTACGTGCCTATATCCAATTAAGATTCAAGCACGCTGTCCTGGGAACGCAATCCAAGAGGCTGGATTGCCTGTCCAGGACAGAAGGACTGGCATCCGTGGTATCCACGACATTTGAATGCTTGTGATAAATTACTAGAGGTATCCGCAATATTTGTTTTGGTCTTCGCCTATTTCTTTACTCGTACTAGCTTGCAGGGTTCTACTGTAGTTCCACGATCGGTAAAGTTGTAATAGACTTTCTGATGACGTGGTTAATGCAACACCGTCTTCGACGTTTGATTTTGCATACGATTGACTGTGTGGAAGGACGTCTGTGAAGTTCCTCATTGGTTATGACTTATGGTGTTAGGCAACGTGTTCGGTGCTACGATTCTACGATGAACATCAATTCTGCTCCGTATAGTGAAGTGCTCAAGACTGCTTTGTGCCTAAAAAAACTTCTCAGTTCCAACATCATTTACAAATAGTCCGCAAGTATGTGTGTGTCTTGTTTGACTACTTGTTTGTGGTTATTTGTCCAGTCCAGTACAATGTGTACATCCTCCTTTGTTTTAATACACGTATTGACTTTTGTCAATAATATTATGCACGTAGTGCGCTATAATTATGTTTCGTATAAAATTATATAGTTTTGATTCTTATAACAGAAATTAGAATAGAAAGAAAACTACATGTATAAGTATAAATGTAAATACAATCTGTAATTATATTTTTATATGCTTTATTTTGGGGTATAATTGTGAAATACTTAAGACACAGTAATGGTAATTGTATATGATATATTTTGCTGTACATAATGTTGTCAAAAAGTAGACGTTCAATCGCTGGGTTGTGTTCTATTGTGTTTCGGATAATTATATGTAAATTGCCCACAGTGTCCTTACAAGTTCGAGAACTCTGTCTTCCCCTGGGCTGTGTCCAATGCAGGTCCAATGCAGAGATGTTTTGTATATATATGTACATGTATCTGGCTTTGCTCAATCTGGGGTAAAATGTTCTTACAAAATTGTAATGTTAAACAATTACTAATATTCCATAATAATAAAACATTATGTGTTGGATGTTTTTCTGTAAAGCGGGTAATGTTTTATAAAAAAGACTATGATATAAATCTAGATATTAACAATAAGAACCACTACAGAAACGCTTTTATAGTTACGATCAAGACAAATAATATGGCTGTGCTTTTCATTGGTGCCACCGGTGAGGAAGGACATGCTCACTTTTCGCGAACACCTAGTATCACCATTGCTTTGGCTGTGATTCGTGAGAACATGCCATCTCGACTTTGTCATATACAATAATGTCCTCCCTTCTATTCTGCCTTGTTCAGGGATAATATCATATACATTTGGCCATGCCAATGTTTTGTCATTTATAATTCAATAATACAATTCTAGTTTGTTTCACGTCACGGTGCATGCGTGTTGTGTACAGACTATGTTATGTTATGGTTCTCACACGCGATGTTGTCAGAATCGACACCGATCTGAACGCTTCACGCACCAGAAGACAGAATATTGCGTGAGTTTTTTTCTGTCTCGTAGTGTATTCAGAAATGTAATTAATATTCGAAGAGTGCATTGGTATACGCTATGTGAATAATATTATTTCGATTTCACTGATATTTACTACTGTCTTATACTTTCTTGGATTATTGCCATTTTGTTTTTAAACACAGCTTGTTTTATATTACTAACAGTATTAGAATAAATGCTTTAAACGCATTAAGTATTTAAAATCTGTTTCATGCAATTATAATAAGGTCTAGAAGTTACATGTGTGTTGAAAATAAATGTTATCAATGCCACTAACATTTTGTTTTTATCTATTCTGCGTTGAAAGGTAAACCTCATTGTGGTATTAGTAGGGCAGAATAAATGTTAGCAGTGGAAGTCGGATATATAATACGATGTTTTATGATTGTGTTAAGTCATTTTAAGTCACAAACTCAACTGCATGACACTTTGTCATCATTGAGAAAGTTTTACGGCCATTTTTAAAATACATGTACCATCATCAAATACCTCTGACGTGTTCTATAACTTTTTGTATTATACTTTGCAGTGTGTGAAAGGTATCTAAACGTGTCGTGTAATATAATAAGTGTGTACCTTTAGAAAATTATATCATTATACATAACAAAAAACCAACGTTTTGTCCTTGATATGGCATATTTAAAATGTCCGTAGCAATGCTCTATGCTCCTGTCGTGGACAGAACTCTCTGGCGAAGTCAGAGGTTGTGCCCATGACAGGTGTGCTTGAGCAGTTTTCTGATGGAAGCACACCAAAAATGACCCAACCCAACCCAACCTGCTCTATGATAACAAACTGTCATCGCGTAGTTTGATTCAGGACATACTAAATGTCATAAAATTATCATAAAATATCGCATTTACCAAAATACGCGGGAATATTCCAGAATTATTAAAGAGACAGTCCCGACTTTTAAAACCTGTTCTACCGTAAGTGCGCGTTTTATGCCATTTGTAAAATATTTAGAGCATTTCCTTTAATTAAAATTAACATTAATATACATATATTTACTTACAATAGGAATATGTATATATCCTATGTGTTTCTGGACATCCAAACTATTATAGTAGCTTACTGTGTCCTTTTGTATAAAATATTGTAGGCAAAAGTCCAAGGACAATATTAAGCTACTACAAACGCATTGGATATACATATATTGATATTTTAGCAACAAAACGAAAGTACATGTTATTTTAGTAATAAAAATGCTCTACAGATATTAGCCAGAAATATGTTACAAATAGCATTAAATGCGTACATTCGGTGGCACTCGTCTTCAAACTCGGGACTGTCCCTTTAAATAACCGCCAGAATGTTTGCTCTGTCATCGAGTTCTTGGGTGTGTGTGTGTGAATATCAATATTTTCATTACAATTACATTACACAGTACTATTTTCTGTTCATAAATAGATAGCAAACGTTCTGTTGTATCTGGACTAAATGCATCAAAGGAACAGTTATCAAATATTTCAGGCTAATAGAGTATATTTCTATTTATTAAAGTTAAAATTTACTTACATTTTATTACTTACAATATCAATATAATATGGATATCCAATGTGTTTGCCTACACTAATTTGGCACGAGACTAAATATTTTAGGGGGAAGTGCACATTAACCTATATAATCATTCGGCTGTCTATAAACATAGGATGTACATACTTATATATTGTAAGCAATAAGATATAAGTGAATTTTAATAATATGAAATGTTCTATTATCCGGAACATGTTACAAATAGCATTAAACGGGTACATACGTATCTTCAAACTCGAGAGTATGCCATTCATCTAATATTAAAGCTTTAATATATACAGCAACTTTTTTATTCTTTTTTTTTCACTATGAAAATAATAAAGGTACAGTCTTAAGCAGCCACCTAAGGGAGTAACAAAAAGTGGCCTCTTAGGACAGGTGGCTGCTTAATACAGGTCATAATACACTAAAACTGATTATTTGGTGGAATATTATGGTGACCGTTTAAGACAGGTGGCTGCTTAATACAGGTGGCCGCTCAAGCAGGTTTGACTGTATATATACAATAAATAGGTATAAAAATACAAAAATTTATATTTTTACAACAAAGATGTACAAATTATTTATGGGATAAGATCAACTCAGTACAACTTGTGTTTCAAGACATGTGATATAAGAAAACAATGATGTATGTCTTAGATCATATACAGGGGTCAGCCATATGTCATTTACGTGCACACGGGCTACGCTCAACGGGGGTAACTTAATAACTTAATTCCCTTCGCGGTATGTATCAACGGTGTGGGTTTTTTCTCTCAGTATTATTTATGCATAACACACTGCGTGGAAGCAATCGTGCGTGTGAACAGAGAAGCCTTGGTGGTTAATCTGCAATGAGCTAGTACATTGAATGTGCGTTCCTAAGTAAAACCAATTGGACGTTAATTAAACGCATTGTACAATGCAGCTCTAATACAACCATAGACCTGACCTTAGGTATTGTACTGACGTGGAATAACAGTTACTGAAGTCTTGCGTGTGACGGCAAGACGTAGAAAATTCCCCTTCGTGCTTCACTGGGCGTTGCCAAGAGTGTGTTTATTGTAGTGTATACCACAATCAGTAATTACACTGTATCCTTGTCTTCAGTTCAACAGTTAGGTCTACTAGTTCAAAGGGTGGATCACTCAAACCATCATTCTGTGAGAGTTTTTCGGATTGCTATGGACGTAGTCCTACTTTGGAGTTGTTTTAAAAAGTTGTTCACTAGTCAGCTACCATCTTGATGGCGTGTTGTAAAAACCCTCTCTTTGTGTTTATTTCTTGTGCGCGTGGATGGGTTAAGACGTGTAGAACCAAACATGTCACTATCCTCGTTCAAACGGAAGTGGATTGAGAAATGGCTGACAGATGTGGGGCATTACCTTCACCACGGTGACATGTGTAAAACTCTGAGTAACGTGTGTGAGGACGATCTCAATGGATCGGTTAATCTATGGCTATCGAAATCGCCATCACCTTTTCAAAACGTGGACAAATCCAGAAAAGATAGAACGAGAAGAGACCACCATGGGACAGACAAAGATTCAAGTGTGTTACCGCTTGTAAAATTCAATTACAGTCACATACAGAACGACGTACGCAGGAATAGTAGACCTGCGAAAGGATTACCGGCGCTGAACAATCTGGGAACTCATATAGAGAAGTGTTTAATTAGTGATGACAAGGACCGGCATATGCCTGTTATTATTCTCAACGGAGAGGACTCGGGGCGTCTAAAACAAGAGGATGTCAAAAAGGAACATGAAACGGTACAAAGAACGATGTTGGCATCTGCTCCCACCTTGTCACAGAAGTGTCCTCAAACCATGTCTGCTGTGGATTTAAAATTATCTGGTCACATTTTTATGAATAACAGCTTACATACAGAGAGAAGTAAAACTGCACCGTTCAAAAATAACGTGAACAAAGCGAGGAAAATGTTGGCTAAACGTACACCGGCTGTTCACAGTGTGGATGGGCAAAATCACATTCCTATGCAAAACTGCTGGACAATGGCTGAACTAACGTGGTGATTATCAAGTTCATTAGTATTGTTTATTGTTGAACGTTGACATTATACAATAATTATATTCATGGAATCGTTAAAACCATATTTTATGCTGGCCATAAACATAAAATATTTAAACACACTTGATATGACTATGAGTTATAATCTAATTTTCTAGTATTTCAATGTAGAATGTAAATTGGGATAAATAATAAAAATTATTCATCTTGCTTAGTGCAATATACATTTCTGCGTGTAAGAGTGTTGTCACCGTAGGTCCGACCTAATGATACAGTAATATGTTTTCGGCTAGAGTATTTTTTAATTAACAAAAATTATCGCAGCAAACTGTTGTATACAAAAGTCAAAGCACCATGTTGAGCTACTACAAACGCATTGGATATACAGATATTGAAATTATGGGGGGAAATGTAAATAAAACGCTCAATGTTTATTCTATAATTATTCGCCAAAAACGTTATAAAAACAGTGGTATGATCCATCTTCATACTTGAGCAGTGTATTAATATTAATAGCTGTTTATAACAGTGTATTAATATTAATATTGACAGCAGCTGTTTATAACAGCGTATAGCTGTTTATAACAGTGTATTAATATTAATATTAATAGCAGCTGTTTATAACAGTGTATTAATATTAATATTAATAGCAGCTGTTTATAACAGTGTATTAATATTAACAGCAGAGTGTTGAGCAGTTGGGAATAGGACTGGAAAAGACGAAAAAGGTCGTTCCAAGACATTAAACACAAATTAAATTCCTATCAGTATTGATTTTAGCTATCAATCAAAACAAGCATAACCTCTTTTGTTTGTTTGTTTGCCTGACAGATACGGACCTGGCAACAATTTATTTGTAAGGGAAGCAAGATAAACATATACAAGTGTATTTGTTTCCTTTAAGTCAACCGTAGCCAATAGCGATCACAAGAAAGCATATATCCCATTCATTAAAGATTTAGTAAACGACTTTGACACGTTAATTAGTTCCTTTGTTGGCTGCATGGAGCAGATATTGAATACTAAATAAAGCCACAAGATATACATTTCCGATAGCATGCCTTCACATTTCATTCATGTTTTTGACGGCGGACCCTACCCCATGACGGGAGTGGGGAGGAGGTTGAAGATTCAAACATACTCAAAATAACCTTCCAAATAATCAGTGCGTGCGTGTGTGTGTGTGTGTGTGTGTGTGTGTGTGTGTGTGTATATGTGCGTACACGTGTTTGTGTGTGTGTGTGTGTGTGTGCGTACACGTGTGTGTGTACATGTGTATATGCACTTGTATATGTTTATCTTGCTTCCCTTACAAATAATTATATATATGCATTTTTGTTTGTTTGTAGAGTATACATCTGTGGTTGTCATACTTTTTACTAGTCTGGACCAGTCTGGCCACATAACGCTAATCCGTTGAGCCTGCTTTCTGTAATTATGAATGTTCCCCGAGTGTACAAGTCTGACTGCATGTAAACCGTGTAATTCGTGACTTAATGTCCGTGTAATCGGTTTTATTCCAATAATGGTAATGGTAATGTGGTTTAACGCCTTCATCCATCCAAGGGATGTTGTAGAGGGCGCTGAGATTGAGATGCCGTTCTGAACGAAGTCAGGTCGTTCTCTCAATCTCAATTCCAATACACAACACAGGTTCAATTATAGGCCTTGAAGATGGATGGTACTGTGCGTGCGCAGAATTATAATGCTATTTGCAGAAGAAAAAAACCCAGCACAAATCTACATCCTTTATTTGTATCCAGGTTTTACTTCATAAGATGTAATAGGTATTACACGTCTTGGGGTATATAAGAACAATAGTAATTGTCCAATCGCAACTTTTTCATGTATAGCGACGTAGGAGACGGAATCAGTTTTGCTTTGTAGATGTTTTAACACACACAAAATAACAACTCATATTGCCGTTTTAACCATTGCTTTATTGTCAACATATTTATGTCCCCCAAGGTGTTCAGTTGAATAACAATTTCAAATATGTTCTGTTAGCTAGATATAATATTTTAAAAATTGAGACCTATTCATAAACATGGAGGTTAAAGTTACAGTCTCATAGTTACAAAATTGGGGTTCAAGCCAATTTTATAAATACGTTTTTTTATTTTCGAAATGTAAAGAACATACTTTAAACTATATGAACACACAATTTTACAGTAAAATATCGTCATTTACTAGTAGAACATTTTAGGGAGACCTTAACAGCCAACCCGATCAATTAAGCAGAATGTAAACAATAAAGTATCACATGGTTTCATACTGTCTATATAATAAACCTTTTTGCGGTGATTAAAACAAGATTAAAATCGTATGGCAACGCAGTGGAGAATTAGAAGGGAAGTTGAACTCTTTGTGTGTGAGTTCATGTTTAAAAACCGGCTCCTGGTTACAGACGTTTTTCTTTTTCTTTTTTTTTTGCATACATTTTCAAATTAATTTTTTCCTGTTAATTATACCAGCTATTTTCTGTGCGATTGATTTATTTGCAGTTGTTTATCACAAATACGTATTAAAATAGCAAAATATAGGACTTA
>JAUTCZ010065266.1:0-17856 GCA_032273805.1 Melanodrymia brightae | reverse complement strand
ATATGTGTATTGATACTTTGGATATGTAACTTTTCAATACATTAACCTTATTCTACGTGTTATTAGTCCTTTAACGATATCACGTAAATAAATAATTGATTAACAGCTATCGGCTATTAGATTACAAACGAACGGCCATTTCGAGGCATTATCTCAGAAGATAAAATATGAAGTTTGTGTGTTTAACGACACTACTGGAACACTTTTTGACAGAATGACACACACCAAATAATTTGACGTATAATCGTGGACTACTTGTTGGAGTGAAAAAACCCAACTTGTCCATTGGGAAGGATCGATCTTTGGACTACACGCACCTTAGGCGGACACTCTTGGCGTGGAGCTAAATCTCGCACCATGTCTAATCAAATTTCAAGCTTCCACAGCCCCAACGGTGGCCACGATCCGCTGCCAAGTAGCAAGCCATAGTTTCAAGTCTTATAGATATTGAGCGTCAAATCATTTGTGCACGTTTACATCCAACACTGCCACATTACATTTCAATCAAGGCACGAAGAAAAAGACACTGGGGACATCAACAACATAGAAATGTTTGACCTCGGTAATACCTCCTATGGGCTATTTTACAAAAATACTCTACAGTTGCTGTTCAGAATTGTTTTGTCTTCTGGGCTTTCGTTTCTTCTATTTTTTTATTAATCATGATCTTAACTGTTCCCAAAATGATCGAGTTGGGTGTTAGGAGATGATGGGGTTGGACATGAGGGAATTGTTGGTAGATGATGGCGGATTAGATCCTTCAGCATTGGTGGTTTATAATGTAAAGCACATCACAATTTTCCATTGCCAACATAAAAACTGAGTTAATTAATCATTGGTAAAAAGAAGACAAACAAGACTCTTAACATCAAAATAGACTTCGGTTTCTTAGTAATATAGTGTTGCCACGGGAGATTATAGTTACAGCAGAAGATATACTCCTTAAAGCTACACATAACCAGCTGAAAGGTTACCATGATGGCACTTTGATGACAGGTTTGTTGAGAGAAAAGTAAAATGGACGATAATATTGGAATATAGCACGGAGATGTAATGTCATCTACACGGTATATTTATAGAGTGCGTAACGTAATAATGATCGGTGTGGGATTTGGAACATTATCCTGTCCCAATTTCATTAATAGTGTAAGTCACGGCCAGCTACTGAAATTAAGTGACATTAAACATTAATGTTCGGAAACACAGTCACAGTGGATGACATGACTTCCCATGCGCAGAGTAATCTATTTTTATTATCATAATTTCTGGTTTAAAGTATTAAGACGAATGCCACCGTGCTTGCACATGTAATATTTATAACATGTTTCTAGATAATAGAGAATTATTTATTACCAAACTTAACATAAAATTATACTTACATCGTATTGCTTAGAATATCGATATAAGTATATTCAATGGGTTTTTAGTAGTTTATTATGGTCCTTGGACATTTGTCAACAATAATTTGGCATGAGACAAATGACTTTGAGTCAATAATTATAATCATTGGGTGACAAGAAACACGTTGAATATACATAATTCATGTTGTAGGAAAGATACAGTGTATAAGTAAGCGTTAATTTTAATAATAAAAAAGCGTCATTAGCCAGAAATATGTTAGGATCCGAATATCATTAGCTGTGCAAGTACTGCGTCATTCGTCTTGAAACTAAGCATTGCGCCTTTAATGGCATGGTTTTAATTTGTTACACACTCTAACGAAGTTTAAAAAAATGTTTGTTTAACGACACATCTGGAACATATTGATTATTAATCAGCGGTTATTGGATGTCAAACGCACGGTTATATCGACACATGGTCACAGAGGAAACCCGCTGCCGCCACATAGGCTACTCTTCTTCGGATAACAGCAGGGGATCTTTTATGTGCACTTTCCCATATACAGGATAGTACACGCCACGGCCTTTGATAGACAAGTCGTGGATAACTGGTTGGAACGGGAAATAACCCAACGGGTTCCCATGACGAGGACAGATCCTTCGACCCATCGTGCCTCAGGCAGACGCTCTACCGCTGATAGCGTCATGGCTAACTCATTTCATTTCTTTGATATATAAGACGCAGGTGCATAGCAGGAAAAGATGTCCAAGACTGAATTACTCCATACTGAGTGTTCGACTCTTCAATGACACCTTTAACGTCAACATTAAAACTGTACTCAACGTGTACACTCACTCCATGCTTTCTTGGAATATATCATCGATAGACATAACAAACATACTAGTATGCGCTTTCTAGAAATACAAAGAAAACTCTTGTCTTGTTTTTGCTTATATATTATATAAAACCATTTATTAAATGAATAATTTAATTAACAATAACAGATGAAAACGGACTTTAAAGTTGAACATCTATTCTAATGACATGTTTATACAATGTACATCTGTTATTTGTTTGCTGTATTCTCTCTATGGTCATTCACTGAGGAAACTGATATCCACACTGACCGCGCAACACACCGAGTATAACAACTAGTAATAGTATCCTTCTAGAAACAAAATCAATAAAGCGAAGGCGTTTTCTTTTATCCAAAGCCGAAAACAAAACTTGTATTATTTACTATCTCAAAACACACGCAAGAGCAGCGAAAGAGGAATAGTATGAATAATGTAGTAGCAAAATTGTAATATACCCAACACTGTTATAAGTAATTGGCTTCCTATTGTTGCATACTATTATACATGAGAATACAATAGGGGTAAAAAGCCATTAATGTCATGAGTTGGGGAAAATATTGCCCTTACCGCTAAGAATATATTTTCTTAAAAATTATTTATCGTTATGTAACACCAACAAGAATGCTTATTTAGGAATGTGGTATTCAGAATATTTGTGGGCATGCTTTGATAGTCATTATTGTCCAATATTGTGTACATTGTAAGAATGGTAAAGGTCTCCTGGACGGTTGGATATGCAAATTTCTTGTTGAAAGTAACCATCATCATTCCAAGATCTTCTTTATCCAAATAGTCAGTATAGTTTAGTCAACACGTTCCCGGATGACTGCACCAACAACCAAAATTTCCCAACTTAGATGTCTGCCTTTCGTTCAATAAGGCGAGCGTTCTGCTATCAGTTTGACTGGTACCGATCGTGTACTATCGTATCACATTCATTTAATATTAAATGCAAACACTGGTGACAATGCGTTTTGTCTCGGTAGCAGAACGGTCACCCTATTAAACGCAAGGAAGATGTACTCGTGGACCGGTTCATTTTCCCGTTTTACGATGTAATACCGCTACAACCCCAATACACTCTGCACCGGTGATGCATACACGTATATTCGGAATATACTAATGTTCGGATTCGGAATAAAAATGTACGTGCCTACATGTATATCCAATTAAGGTTCAAGCACTACTAAAGTTGCCAGAAGTAAAATATAAATAAGGAGAATTGCCACAGACTAGAATGATCACCCAAAAAGCGGAAATACATGCGAGAACATGCAGTTGTATTATTATGTAATTGTTGGCTGAAGAACGCTGTCTAGATTACCCTGAGCAACAAATACAATGGTGATTGGTTTCTAAATAATTATATTCGACACGCCGATCGTCTACTAGGTTAAGTCCAGCTTACCCTGAGCAATACAGGTCTATAGTATAATGGCGATTTGTCTACTACAGTCTGTTTGACTTATTAGGAGCATCAATTGCAACGTAGATAGATTAATCCACTTGGTTAGAAGATTTCTACTCTGAGAGGCACTCGATTAAAGACAACTCGTAAACAAGCATAATTTTCATTGCCATCTTATACTCTTACAGTCTTCATTTCAAGCAGCTTCTGTTTCAGATAGGTTATCAATTTGGAACTATGAACTCGCGATGGACTT
Source organism: Melanodrymia brightae (assembly GCA_032273805.1). Classification (NCBI taxonomy): domain Eukaryota; kingdom Metazoa; phylum Mollusca; class Gastropoda; order Neomphalida; family Peltospiridae; genus Melanodrymia; species Melanodrymia brightae. The sequence goes on along the minus strand of JAUTCZ010065266.1, from coordinate 13,994 downwards.
TGTAAGTTTACTATAAAAACATAACGGTGGACTGAATTGATCGAATGCCCTTCGGCTCCCATCCCTGTCAACACCACACAGACACACGATGTGTGCATCAAATTACTAGAATGTAGTGTACGGTCTTTCCTATTGCAAAGGACGTTATACTATAAAGTAAAGTTTGTTTTATTTAACGACGCCACTAGAAACACATCGATTATAATCAGCGGTTATTGGACGTCAGATGCATGGTTATATTGACACATGGCCACAGAGGAAACCCGCTGCCGCCACATAGGCTACTCTTCCACGAAAGACAGCAAGGGGTCTCTTATGTGCACTTTCCCACAGACAGATGATTTGTAAGTTCTATAAGCACTAAGTGAAGAATTCAGAAATCTGAATTCCAATTCCTTCTACTGCCAGTTTTCTATTTATTGCAGATAAACTCATCCCTTGTGTTTTTCCTCTTCTCATTCCAAGTGCATGAAAAGTCAATATTGTTAGCTGCATTGTAAGTGGATTGCTATTGGTTTTTTCAATATCAAAATGACTAATCATTCTTTGAAACATAATTCTTGGTTTCCATTTCAACATTTGCTAAAACAAATGTACATTACATGAGAGTTCCATTCAGAATTTTAATAGGGTTCCAGCCCATTACTTGGACAAGTTTATCATGAAGAAATTGTCAACCATATAAACTCTGTGGGTCCAACCTATCTCAGTTTCAGCATAAATATTGAGTCAATTTATTGGTTTCTTCTTTGTTCTAGTTTTCAATGCATTAAATTCTCTATTTTGAAATTTGATACAATTATTCAATATTATGCCAAAATATACATATCATTTCATATAATTTTATCCAGTTAATATTACTTGAATATATACTTTGACATAGGCCTAAAATTATTAATTACATACGTGTAAAACTAAATTTATTTGTAAACTGATGGTAATCTTTTCTCTATTTTCAGACCAGTGATGGCTATTTCTCCAGTTCATCCATTTGCTAGCATTTGGTTTCTTCTCCTTTCAACATTTAGGTAAAAATAGATTTCAATAATTTGCTTTTAATTCATAATAGTATAGTAATTTGAAGCCATCGTTAAAGAAGCAAACACTTTATAAAAAAAATTCAATCTGGACCATGTTTTATCGTTTCAGCATGTTGCCACTGTTAATAAAAGACGGTCTGTTCAGTCCGTATGTCAGCATGACCTGTCTGTTCTTCATCGCCACCCTCGTCTGCATGAAGCATGTCGGCAGCAGACAAGCAGATATTCCATACAAAAAACTTCTCAAAATTATTATTGTAAGTAATTTTCTTTTTCGGATTACTAACATGCAAAATAGATGTTCTTTCAGTTGAAATGACTATATACAAATAAGTAGCAATCATACATTTTTCTTTTTCTAGAGAGAACATTTAAAATTTAGCAAATTCCACAGTAGTTAAATTCAACGACTGCTATGCTTTTCAAACTTTTGTGGACGTTAATTATTGTCACTGGCCACATTTATTATTATAACGGTTACCATTGTTATAACTAAGAAAACATTTATGAAAAGAGACTTAATTTAATAAAGGAACACTCGTTCAATAACAAATGAATTATATTCATATACTAATTAGAAATGATTATACTTTCAGTTTGCAGTATCAACGCTAGGAGCAGTGGTTTTAACAGTTGCCACCAAGTTTAGCAAACCTCCATCACATCTTCCAGATCTATTTTCTGTGTTCATATCAGTGTATTCCTGCGGCCATTTTATCATCTTCCTACTATACTTCCACTATTTGCAATTCTTTCAAGCATCCGCAAAATCACCATTTGTACAAAGTCCAAAGAAGTTGTATGCAAAGAAAATAAAGTAATTTATTAAAGTAATCATTTTAATGTGTTTTATTTACCTCATGTCGAATCAATCCAGTTTGGAAGTTGCTCTTTCAAGTAGCAATTTGGTACAGATAAAAGAGTTGTATGTACATGTAGTTAATTGAAAAGAAACAACAGGACATTGAGGCGTGTAATTTAACTGGTACCAATCGTGTTCTATCAAATCACATTCATTTAATATTTGGTACAAAAACCAGTCTAGCGAGTACTCGCGATATATTTGTTCTCTGAACACACGCCTGATGTGCCATTTATTTAAGACAAGCCTGAAGGGCTGTGTGTTGATCTACATATTTGGTATTCATTGAAATGTCAAGTTATGCAGGCACTTGGATGTGAACCCACTTCTACCACATCAACTGACTTAATTTTATTGTGGTGTGAACCAAATACATTCACACTTCAATTGCAAACAACTGGCCTCTGATAATATTGTGTTTTCAAACTAAAATACAACAAACTTTTCATTGATGCAACAACAATTTTATAAAAGTAAGTTGTATAAGCAGACGATCGTCGATGACAAAAATATTTTAATATAATATTAACTTAGAATAGTTAACAATATAGGTACATCATAAAACAAAGTTAAAATAATTAATGAAAGTCTGTGTCATGAATTGGTACGCATCAATTTAATATATTACAGATCTGTTTTGCACATTCACCCAATTTCTTGGGTTCTGGGACGGATTTAAACTTGGCAATATGATTTAGAACATCAAGTGACAGAGCCATGGCTATGGATTCGTCGTCATTGGACACAATTGTTCCCACACAGACAAGTGTCCGGAATATGGCTTCAGTGTCTTTAAGTTGTTGCAGTAAAGACACAGCAGCAGACAGACATTCAGATTTGCCTGCAATATCGCCCTTGGCATGCACAGCTATGGCTAAATTCAATAAGACTGTTGCAATGGCTATGTGAATCTTGCTATTTGGTGAAGTCAGGCATCCAAGTATTGCAGTCAGAATGTTGGATCTGTTGCTACAAACGAGGTTCAGTCCTTCTGGTTGGCTGAACATGTTGGCCAAAACTCTGAGAGAAAGCATTTGATTGGCCACTGGTCCGTCTGGAAATGTGAACCTCAGTAGTTGAGTCAGAAAGTCGGACTGACTGTTGAAGTACTGAAGAACAGCAGGTTCTTTTATGATAATCCTTAGAATGTCTAAAGCTGGAAATACATCTGAAGTATAAAAAAATAATTACAGCATTATTGACCACAGATATGCAATACACTTTATAAATTGAATAGATTAAAATGCCATACACTTATCAAAAACTAACTTTTATTCAATTTCACTTGTACATTAATAAAAATTTAAATACAGATTTTTTTTAAAAGTTACTATGCATGAAGACCAACACATAATGTACAAAACTGCCTTTTAAGTAAAGGTTGAAATACATTTGCACGTTACAAATAAGTAGTTGTTATATAAAGGTGACCTTTATAGATTTCACTATTAGAATGTCATGTATTTCAAAGATGATTTTTAGATGAATTTTCCCACTATTTCAAGTTATAAGTAAACTTGATTTGTAATGGTCGAATTTATGGAGATAAAAAGTAATATAGCCTTTGCTCTAATTAGCATATATAATTGAAAATTTGAAACTGGGGCTCTGAACATGTATAAAAATTGAGAAGATGTCTGTAGTTGCTAACCCTGGGGCCAAGATAGAATCTTCTTGAGGATGCCAAGTTGTTCTGGTGTAGTGGTCTCGCCGGATATCAATGAGGACAAGCTATCAAAACTTGATTCTTCAACACGGTTGCAAGCATCCATTCTTTTGTTGAATTCCTTGAGTTTGTCTAATATAACAAAAACAGTAATAAGGGAAGAAATAGGGTAAAATGATCCAATTAATGATATTACTCGAAGACGAGGCAATGTAAACTAGTTAAAATGAACACCTAACTGTCAAATGTTTATATCCTCACACCCAATAGACAATTGGTTGAAAAAGAGTTCCCCATATGTTCTTACATCCAACACACACATGGAAAAAGTTCACCATATAAGCTCATACCAAACACGCATAAGTTTAAAAGTTTCCCCAAATACCCTCTCACCCAATATGCTAAAAAGAATTTCCCCGTATACCTTAAACATCCAACACATACAATAAGCAAAAAGAGTTTTACCACCCAACACTCGGAATATGTTTTAAAAAAATGTTTCCTCATATACCTCAAGACCCAACACACACAGTTTCCTCATATATTTCAACAAATAATGTGTAAAAGCATCCTGTATCTTCACATCCGATAAACAAAGTGTTTTACCCAATCCTCTCACTAAACCCAAATAGTAAGTAAATGGATGTACATACCCAAAATTTTAGCTGGATCGCCATGGTCAAAAGTAATAAATGTTGTAATTGGAAAGTATGAACTGCCTTGTAGGACTGTCGAGCCATTAGGTTTGTAACTTCCTGCACCTGGAAAATGCATGAAATGTTAGTATTATTCACAACCTGTAATGGTAGTCTACAAATAGTGTGTGCATTTGTATTATTCCCTTTACTATTGATGTCACAGTCAATATTATAGAATAGTATTTTGTTAAACTCCTTTAGTAACATGTTTATAGTGTCATATAAGTAACAAAAATTATATATTTATTGCATGTTAAAGATATAAATTATTACCTGTAAATGGATCAGCACCAGTGACGGGTTGACCAGTGACAGACGGACCGGTCTGCCCACCAGATGGTACATACCGTCCCGCCCCTGTGAACGGGTCAGTTCCTCCCACAGAACTGTTGCTGTTGCTTCCTGGCACATAGCGGTTGGACCCTGGAACAGAGATGTAACCAAACCTATAGCTTTACAAATGACATCATTGGATATTTCAAGGAGAGATTAACACCTTTTACTTTCTACCATTGAAAACATGTTTATATAATGCACAGGACAATCCACTGACAATATATGTGCAATGGCTATGCAAATTATTTCGTCACAACTGACTTTTTTCATGTAAAAACAGATTGTTTTTCTTAACTACATCTACTAGTCAATTCCTATACTTCTGTTATAGTTTGCACATGTTCTTTAATTCCCAGTGCATTCGTCTTACTTTTACAAAATGGGTCATAAAACCAATAGGTTACGCAATTTGTTTGGCTTGGCATAACCTACGCCAATTTTGAATTTGATCAGGCCTGTCCATGTATATTACATGCACTATATTGTAATAAGAAATGAATCATATATTACAAACTTAAGATAGATGAGCTAAGTATTATAGTACATAAGTCCAGCTCTACCTGTAAGTGGGTCAGCGTAACCTTGCCCTGTGCCAAGTGTTATTCCTTTAGTATTGTCAAGAATGAAGTTGGCAACCTGATCCAGAAACATCTGACTGAGTTCGTTGTGGTCCAGAAATTTCTGTGCAGCAAGCCATGGATCTTCAGTAATGTTGAAGGGTAACTTCAGTGGAGGCGCTCCTTCTTGAATGTCAACCGTGAATACATAATCATATTCCTACAAAACGGAAAACTGTATGTTAAATATACTCTTTATTCTGTTCATTGAACAATCATAGTGCTTTCAATACAAAAAGATATAGTCATGATGGATTCATGACTCGGTGGATTACGCATTGTTTATCAAAGTCTGGTAGGTGTCGTCTCATCCTTGAAAAAGTGCATATAAAAGATCCCTTGATATTGAAAAATTGCAATTGTAGCTTTTACACAATTATTTTTACATAATATTGTTTAAATACATCCACATGTTAAATATTAACTGCAATAAAGTACAAATATGTGCAATTATTGAAATGCATTTTAGAAAAAAACATCTAATGAAAATAGACAAATATAAAATATACACAATATGAATTTAGAGCACCAACATAAAAGATATAATACCTTTCCATCAAACAAAGTTTTGCCCGATGTCTTCTGTGTTCCACCCGATGAACCGACTATATCACCAATCTTTGCCCATTGCGACTCAGAGGCATCCCAATGATAGAGTTGTACTTTGTTACCTTCACGTACCATCTTTGTCTGCCCATCTTTCTTACCTGTAATAGCAATAAAATATACTTTACTTTTGTAAAAGATGTCATAGAATTTACTTATGTGATAAGATATTGTTATTTAATTTATATTGCATGTGTTTTCTGTATATATTTACAAATGCCATAAAAATGATGAACTAGAACTAGGGGTGAAACAATAATGGGGATGTGGATGTTATGATATGATACGTACCCCAAACGGACATGACAAGCTGAATTGTAACTGAATATCTCTATTAGTATTATCAACTAAGAGTTCAGTCTGTTTCTGGTACTACCCATCATTTCTATCCACACATGTATATATTGTGTGTATCAAGATACAGCTGTCCTGAATCGATGTATTGTATCGTGGTTTGCTTATCATGATACGATACGATGTAACTGTATCGATATGATTACAGGTCTAGGAACTACTATTGTCCATAAGCACTTTAAAATGTCCTATGGTAAGAGGGATATAAAAATATCTATTGCTAAACAAGATAATCTAGATTCACTACAATGATAACACCATGCAAAGCTTTCCCCAGAGCCATAAGTCAAGACTCGTAGAGAACCACTTCTCCTTACCTGCTTAATTAAGCACTTTGATTTATTGTAAGGGAATTGTAAGATCCTTAAATTCAGTTATCTGTCCCTGTATAATCTATCAAATTTGTACTCATTTTCATTAATTTTACATAAAATTATAATATTGTTGATGAATTTAAAAAAAATATACTGGTGGAGGCCTGAACATGTGTTTGGGAGCAAGTCAGATGACAAGAGATTTCTCACCTGGATTAGCAAGCGCTTCAGGTCCAGGCAAATCCTCCGTCTTGATGTCTCCAATCTGGGCCGGTATCTCTGTGGCAGCGACCTCTTCACTGAATGCCTTCTGGTCATCCTGGGACGCCATTCTGTCCACGCAGTTTGTAAACACCCGGATTATTCCATCACTATAACAGTACAAATAGTAACAAAATAAATGTTTGTGTCAAGAAGGCATGTGCAGGGCTTCAAGAATATGTTAGCCCTATTAGTGGGTTTTGGAACCGGGCTACTAAATTTTTAATGTCATCCTGCCATGCCTGATGGATAGTAAAGAAAACATTTCTATTTACTGATTACCCTTTGCCTTGAGAGCTGTAGCAGATGTAAAAAGCGATCAGAGGGCCCAAATTTTGTTAAGTAATATGAGTTTACTGTTAATCTACCAAGTTACCCCTGAGTACTTTGTTGAGGATTTAAAAATATTATTGTCTTAAATATGGGCTAGTACAAATTAATCCAGTACAGTACAGAGGTCTGTGATAGACCAGATCTATCTAAATTTGGTTTGTTTAAACGACACCACTGGAACACATTGATTATTAATCAGTGGTTATTGGATGTCAAATGCTTTGTTATATTGACACTTGGTCAGAGGAAATCTGCTGCCACCACATTGGCTACACTTCTTCGAATAACAGCAAGGGATCGTTTGTGTGCACTTTCCCACAGACAAGATAGCACATACTACAGCCATTGATGGACCCGTTGAGAATCACTGGCTGGAACTGGAAATAATCCAATTGGTTCACCGAGGAGAATCAATCTTTCGACCCATCCAACACCAGGCGGACACTATTGCGCTGGTCTACATCCCGCTGCCCTGATCTATCTATGCATACAAAGTAAAGCTCTAACCTTGCGCCCGATACAATATCTCCATTCTGTAGTGAGCACACTGTCCATATAGACTGTGTAGGCTGTGCTATGGTCTGTACGCATTCTCCACCTTTCCACACGCGAATAGTTCGGTCTTCACCAGCAGTCACAAAGTCCTGGCCATTTGGAAGAAGTGCTATACTGTACACAAAGTTAGTATGTCCATAATACGTGTGTAGGCAGTCACCAGAAAGCAACCAATGCTTCACCGTGGAATCATTGGAACATGACAAGAACTCTCCATCCTGGAGAACGGCAAGACCTCGGACACAGTCGTCATGACCTGAATGGTAGACAATAAAAAAAAAGTATTATTAACGGTACAAGAATTTACAGAATAAACTAAAAATAAGGTAATGTGGCTCTGTAGCTCATTTAGTAAACAGATATACCATCTGTATTGTTAAATTTGTTGTTAATGTGGCCTAAACAAAGGTGTGTTTTGAGTAACCCTACCTACCATAATTTTATCATCCTATTTGAAACATTTTATTGCTAAAAGAGAAAAAAAAACACAAACATTCTTTAATTATTATTATTACCATGTGTACCTTCATCACCTATTGTTAATGTACATGTACATGTATTATTTAGTAATGACTATCTTTGCTCCAGTTTTCTTTTGGGGAATAAAATTATAAAAATGGAGGCCTATCTTACGTAAAAAGATACTGGCATGTTACCTTAAACAAACAGGTCTAACATTTTTTACCTTACAAACATATCCTGTATCAAGCACATACATTATAAATATCACCTTTGAATGTCTTTTCACACTTTCCTGCTTTAAACAGTTTGATAGTTCTGTCGGCAGATCCCGTCAACATAATGCCTTGTTCTGACATCACAGCTACAGCCCACACAGCTGCCTCGTGACCTAAAACAACAAACAATATGAAACTTACCACTATAAATATAAGCATACCGTAGTTGGAATATTGAATAAAGTTGATCATTCTGATCATACACTTTACCAGCTTGACATTTTCTGGAAATTTACGCACTAAAGGATAAAAAAATTGTTCATTTAACGACACCTCTGAAAGACATTGATTATTAATCAAGTGTTATATGAACACTTGGTCACAGAGGAAACCTGCTTCTGCCACATAGGCTACTCTTAACAAATAACACAAAGGGATCAACAGGATCACTGGTTGGAATGGGAAATAACCAATTATGGCCACTGAGGAGGATTGATCCTTCAACCCGTCGACTCTCAGGCAGACAGTCTTGTGCTGAGCTATCCCCAGCTCCGGTTTATGCACTAATACTTGAAACAGATGTTGAAAGGTGTGACTAGTAATCAGAATCATGAATCAGATGGAATGAAATAAAGTTTTAATAGAGAATATTTATTTTATTTAAATGATACATACTAAAGTTCCATGGTTTTCATTGACTACTGGTGAAATATCCAAAATTCCATATTCATGAAATGATGAAACATATTTCAATTTTCATATTCCATGATTTTTAAGATTCGCAGAACCAAGCACGAGTCCTAGAATGAAGCTAGCAATAGTATAGTATGAATTAATGGACAGTTGATTTAGCAAATATTCTAGAAGCCTGCTCATGTGAGCCAACCCTGATTGAGTAAAGTTTGTTTACCTTGTAAAGTCATCACACACTTGTGCTTCAGCCACACCTTGGCGGTCTTGTCCCATGATCCACTGACAAGAAAGCTAAATTTCCCAACTGCCAATGTACAAACTACAAAACCAAAGATCAGATGGATTGGTAGTAATATTCAATATCAATATTAACGGCAGCAACTGAATGGCATGGAAATTACATCTATAATGTTGTAACCTAGCAGTGCTTGCACTAACAATGTTAATAAAATTTGACATTTAAGTTAATAAAAAATAATAAAAAAATCTTGTAAAGACTTTTCATTAACAAAATTTACTTACTGCATATGATATTTATGTTTGATATATCATATGATTTCTTAAAATTAATAACGTACACATGCCATTATTTATGGAAGTTGGACCAAGTTTAGGAATTTCAGTTTTTGAAATTGATGTCTTGCAATGGTTCTTCTTACACAGAAAGAAGAAAATTGTAAATGTATCTCCCCATAATTATGGCTCTGCAGGAATATAGCAAAATGGATGAATGTTTACCCGGTACATGTATATGAATATCAGAAATTGCACATTTTAAATTATCTTATGTAAATGTTGGTAATAATTTGTTTCGAGATAGAAAAACAGTGGCTGATTCCTTTGATTTAAATGCAGCCAAAGTTTAATGATAAGTCGCAAAGCCAGTTAATACTTTTTTGAAACCGTCACAAAAAATTTATCTTTCCATACTTTTTTTAAGACCTGGAAAATGGATTTATTATCAAAATTCTATACTTTTCAAGGGTTTCCATAAATTGTAAGAAACCTGTAAAACAGTTATTGGAACAAATTGTACAATTAAATCAACAACCAAGTTTACCACAAGGATATTTACCATCATAGTTATAAACATTTAAGAAAAATTATCTCTCAGGAATAATTGTTCTGTAAAAAACAATTCTGGGTTGTAACACATGTAACGTGGAATGGGCCCAAACACGATTATAAAAGTTAAGCTTTGTGACTGCATCTTACCTTTAAAGCAGATCTATGTTTTTATATAAATTAAATGTAGCATAATACCGAATAATTATCGACATATGCTCCTACATCTTTGTATCTAAATCGCACGGCTTAGTACCAAAATAGTTGTAAGCCCCTCCCCGACAACACTCCCCATCTACGTTTTGTCGGGCACTTAAATTTGCCTGTAATAAATCATACCTGTGCTAGAATGTCCAGTCAGTGTAGCAATTGGTTGAGGAGAGTCTAGAGCGAATGCCAGGATTGTTGAATCATTACTGCCAGTGTAAATGATTCCATTTGGGTAGGTGTCATCTGGAGGCATTACACACACACTAGCTACAAAGTTTGTATGTCCACTCATTACATGACCCTCTATGAATCCTTGGGTATTGCTAAAATGAAAAGACAATTTGACAAATTACCCTTGAAGGAAATCCCAATTCCCCCCAAAATAATTCAAATTTTGAAAAGAATTCCCCAAAAACAAAAACTTTATATTTTTAATATATTTTTTTCACATTGACATAGTACAGATGACTGGATAAAAGGAACTTCTTTTCTTTATATTATAAAAAAACTACTACTTTTTTAAAAGGAAAATACCCAATTAACATGACATCCTAAGTTAACTACTGCTAACAAACAAAACAAAATTCTACTTTTTCTGTCTAACGAGTTATTTTTTCCCTAATTTTCCAAAAAGGGACCCTAGAAAAATTTATCCAGATTATAAGGATAACTAAATTATATTTTTCTTGTTTTAGGTTAAAAAGTAAAAACGACATTTGGCATCCATCGAAAATACAATATTTTATCATACAAAACCAAGACGTCATTACATCAGTAATTAAAAAAACCACCAACAGACCTATTAGGAGTCCATATGCGGGTTGTCATATCTCTAGAACCAGAGACAATACCTCCATCTGGAATAATAGCAGGAGCAACAGAACGAACGTCTTTTCCATGACCAGGAATATTACAACGCAACTTATAGGGCGCCGCCATTGTTATTTGGTCTAAAGTCTTACGTCTAACCCAGTGACGGTGACAGGAACTTCTCGCTTCGCTTTTCTCTCTTGCATTTATATGCCAATAAAGTGTTGTTACTCGTCCTCTAACTATTACATATATTCGTAACTTAGTCCACCAACAGTAGACGTCTGGGTAGTAGATGTATAACAAGACATCGAACATCTACGTTTATCGCAAACTAAATTAATAATTGGGTCACAGCGTTTAGACCATATTTTATGAAAACCGGAAGTTAAGCCATCCAAGAAGCGCTTAGAGAACACTACAAAACATCAAAACGAATATTAAATAAATTAGCTGACATTCGCTATTCAATATTTCAGGACACTTGAAAATCACTGGTAATTCTCATGTAATTTCTTGCGCTGATTTTAACAAATGATACAATAGATCTGCTGTTCATTATATAATAAGGCAAGATGGTAAGTGATGCACTGATGCAGTGATGGTGCTTGCGCTAATTATAGAAACGAACGGAAAAGAAACAAGAAAAGTACTCGAAACAAACAAAAGAAGCAAAAAAAAATAAAATCATAATAAAACAAAAAGTCCCAGTCTTAAACTTACAAAACGGAGATCACTTTGTAAATTTGTTAAAAACAATCGCTCACTGTGTTTCACACCAAAAGTTTCCATTCCGCTGCATCTCCAGACAACAGCGTGATATTCGACTGTGTAATAACTATCCAGGTTCCAGTTTCGGCAATCGATTCATACGTTGTAGACATTTTGATATTTCTGTTGTTATTCGTAGTCATATAATAAATGCATGAAATTATGTAGACAAACAAGGACAGTGTTTTCGCTTCTGTTTATACGTAAATTCATTTTTGTGTCACATGATGATGATCATGATCCAAATTTTCGTGCCAAAATGGTGAGCGATTCTCTTTAACATTCGTTATTTATTACCGACAGGTTTCGACACACTGTCATGGATACAACTCATTCATTCAGATTTATACGTGGTTTTAACAAAATATATCACCATAATAAGAATTTTAATTGAAATTTAAAAAATGAACACTAAAATTGAGATATGGGATAATGGGTTAATTTCATTGCACCAAAATTGAAATAATAAAAAAAAACATATTTGTCACAAGACTATGTGGGTAAAACTGACATTAAGATACATGCAATAAGTTTCACCGAGAGTGTAAGCGAGACATACTTCCACTGGTAAGATGTGTCCTAGAATATTTGTAAACACAACAGCCTTTGTAACTAGAACTCAGAAAATTGCAAAACTGTAGTTTTCCATCGAAATATTTTTATTTATTACTTGTATTATTTCACATGTGCATGTATGGACTTTTGACCAGGAAAGGATTTTGAAAAGAATAATAATTTTTATGCAACTCAAATCATTTTCCTCAAATGGGGAAATAAGCTGTAGATACAAAAAAAACAAACAAACTTTTACACCCTTGAAGCCTTCTGTGAATCCTAACGAATAAATAAATGCATATAATTGATATCTACATGTATATGAATTGTATATTTAGGGATCGAATTTGGACTATATCCAAGATGAACATTTTGACTGGCTGGGGGAAGCAGGATGCAGCAGCACAAGAGCGTCCACCTGAGGCTCAATTGGTCATAGGATCGATCCTGCTTAGGGGACTCAATTTCGTAAGACATCGTAAGTCTAGTTTACAATTAGGTGATGACGTATAGTGTTTTCCCTAGGTTTGAGGTAGGGCATGGTAAATTGAACTATATATCGAGGCATTCTGTTGACTTCCGAGCATTTTCAGGCCACATTATTTTCGTAAAGGAAATTTAAGCGTACAATTATTATTTAAATTGATTTAATTAAGTCTAATTATTGTGTTTAATAGTGGGGTTGGGAAATATTTTAATAAAATTGAATTTTCTGCAGTTTTACAAAGATAATTTACAAAACCATTGGGGCAAGGCATGTTTTAGTCTGGGGGCAGCATGGTGATACTTGGGGGCAGAATGGCACAGATATATCAAGGCATTGTGCCACGCCATGCCAAAATGGCCTAGGGAAAACACTACATCGCGATTATCATTCCTTACAAATTGATATCTTAAAAATCACACTTTCTGTATTTGGAATAAGTGCCATAATGCTGATATCACTACAAACCAGCTGTGTATTGTTTTTATCATACATTAGTATTATCTCCACTTGCTATGATTGTTAACAGAAATTACATCAAAATATGTTACGTCATACCACTGTTTAGTATGACTGCATTTATTGTTTGACCAATCAAAGTTACATGAAGCGAGATCTCTAGGTTACAGTACTTCATTGTGTAACATCAAAATATGTTACGTCATACCACTGTTTAGTATGACTGCATTCATTGTTCGAACAATCAAAGTTACATAGTAAGTGGTATCTGTGTCATTGCAATGGTTTTTTCACGTTGTGTGTCTGGACAAAATGTGGGGAATTTCTAACGGTTAGTAATCGCAGGTGAGTCATTTATCGTAGTTGTTAACTATCTGGTTCGGACTTTAGGTTACTTCATTGTGTAACGGGGAATAAATAAATCTGAGACAATAAATATTTGAGACAAATGTATCAATTATTATATATTATATAAATAAACATTTATATAATAATTGATAATTTTGTCTCAAATATTTAGGGATGCTAAGATCCATTTTAGAAATGAAGATAAAGTAAAGTTTGTTTTATTTAACGACGCCACTAGAAACACATCGATTATAAATCAGCGGTTATTTGACGTCAGACG
>JAUTCZ010065265.1:0-28029 GCA_032273805.1 Melanodrymia brightae | reverse complement strand
TATATTGACACATGGTCTCAGAGGAAACCCGCTGTCGCCGCTTCATGGGCTACTCTTACCGAAAAACAGCAAGGGGTGTTTTATGTGCACTATCCCATAGAGAGGATAGCACACACCACGGAATTTGCTAAACCAGTCGTGTATCACTGGCTGGAACGGAAAATATCCCATAGAATGTTTTGCGCTGAGGAGGATCGATACCTCGATCCAACCCCCACAGGCAGACATTTTACCTCTAGACTATGTCCCACCCCGGTTTGTTTAAAGGCACTGTTAAACACAGTTATTAAGGTCTCAGAATAAACCCACTTCTGCCAAATATGCTACCGTTTGGCAGAAATGGATATCTTATATGCAGTTTCCAACATACAGAATAACACATACCACAGCCGCTTATGTAGCAGTCGTGGGCAACTGGTATTGATAGAACCAAGTATCGTAACTCAACTATTTAAAATGTCCGGATGTGCGACAATCATCCCTGTAGACACGTTGGATAATTGGGATTCCTGTCCCAAACATAAAAATTGGTTTGTTTAACGTCACCACTTTCCAGAGCACACTGGTTAATAACCAACAGTATCGGATGTCAATCACACTGTTATTCGACATAATTCATGCCCCCGAAACAACCCCGCTGCAGCCACATAGGCTACTCTTACCAATTAACAACATGTCTTTAACAGCAACAGGTTTTTGCACTTTCCCAAATGTACTATACCACACACCATGGCTTTTGATGAACCAGTCGTTGATCACTGGCTGCAATGGGAAATAGCCCAACCAGCCGACTCAAGATCGCTGCTTAGACATTACGAACCTCGAATGCGTAAGCTATTATGCCGAGCTGGGTCCCGATTTATTCCACACAGTGATCTATGATCGATACATTAACGTTTGTGGCGTGTTCTATACCGTCTGCAGGAAAGTGCATAGGAAAGATCCCTTGCTGCCAACAGAAAAGCAGTTTAGCCTGCGGGATTTATCTGATGCTGTATGTTTGACAGTCAATAGCCAATGGTTAATTGTAATCAATATCGTATACTTTTAAAATGTTGATGCGAACAAACTACATGTAATATGTTGAAGAATTATGGCCATAGTATACAGATGTATTCCTGATTATATCCAAGGTTTTCGTTAACAAAGTTTTACTGTTATTGTCAGATTTTAAAAAGTTCTCTACAAACCCATCCTTCCCAACTACTAATTATCCAGAAAGTCTTTGGAATCTTGCAGCACATAAAGGATGAATATGTTTACAAATGCATCCATAATATTATTATATTTACCTTAATAAAGGAAACCGTATTCTTTTCTTTGCGTGATATTGTTAAGTACTACGATTTCGAGTAACCCCAGTATACTTGCACAATTATTTGTAATAGTATAATTAAATATCAGTTAATTAATACAATGTATAACAATTTACTGGTCAGACAATGGCAACACATTTTAGTTCATTTCTACTTTTCTAAAGACAACCACACCTTCAAACTATATAATTTGATATTATGAAAATATTTTCATAATTACAAAATAATATACCCTCATATGCGAGCCTGATACTCGTAGACAGTGTTGACGAAGGTGGGAATGGTGGTTGCAGTGGTGGTGGAATCAATAACCAGTTGTCATGACAACTATGTGTTAAACAGTTATTTCGGCGAATTAGGCTCTTACCAACTGCAGGTACGTAGCTGATCGTGGGAGCTGGCAGCGAGGATGAAGGCAATGTTGTTCCTTCTACTGATGTTATGTCTAACTTTAAGAAAAATGGCTCATGTGCATCAAAAACATCCTCTGGTTCAATACCAGCGTCCTTTAGAGCTTGGGTTATGTCGATCTTGAACAATCTGTCAAAGGCCCACGGCATTTCTTTAGCACCGCCCAAGACGAATATTACACCACCCTTGTAGCAGTCGACAGACGTTCTGCAGATTTGAAATTTCACGTCAGCAGAAGTTTCAATTCCATGCAGCAAAAATCCAGCAAATACCCTATTTCTTCGAGTGTTGCTTTCAATTTGACTTTCTATTTCTTCAATAGAATGTCCAGCAAGATCCATGTTATCATAGGAGTAACCCAGATTCGTGTAATCAAATAGCGTGTTTGGAACAGCATGGGATTTTGTATGGCTGTTGGTATTTATATCAAAATTAAAAGGCTTCATTGGCGTGCTCATAAGATTAAGTGCACATTCTGCTCGGTCGTGTGGCTTGTGTCTTCTCTTCTGTAGCTCTTGCCATAAGGCCCAGATTTTGTCAACGAAGGAATGATGTATAAAGAACAGAGGATCATATGATGTCCAGTGTAGTGATGAAAGTGAATATACCTGTCGTCCTCCAACAAGGTAATGAATCCAGTTGTGCAATACTTCAAACTGGACTTCAAAGTCGCAATAATCCTCTTGTTCCAATGTATAGAGAGCAAAGTCGTAGAGTACAGAGTGCTCCCTATCAGTAGACAATTCGAACAACATGTCCTGGACATCTCTAACTGTGTGTGTTGATTCTGAAGGAATGTAACCTCGCGCAAATGGATTTGGTACAACTTCGTCTCTCCAGGCATCATAGTAGCGTGGGTCAGTAAAGATTGATGGAAGAGCTGTGATGGGTTTTGTCCAGTCCCAGTAGGGCAGAGCAACGCTGCTTCCGTGTCTTCTCAGCGCATCTTCAAAATGCACCATATACAGTCTGTGCCAGTGTGGGAACGTGGCCATTCCATGGTGACAGCATGCAACTGTCGGGTTACTAGGGTCTGGGCACATCAGTGGCATGCCGTGGAAGGAGGAAATAGTTCCAAATCCATCGGACCCTTCGTCTGATTGCAGGTTACGTAGAGCAGATGTTAAACTCTGGATATCTCTCTCACTTAAGGTTGACACTTCCTTTCGGACTGTGTTAGGAGAGTGCATCCAATGCGTTGTGTCTTCTGTTTGAATATAAAAATAGAAAATGAAATTATATACCAACTAAGGCGTTATGTTTTCACTTTTCACGCATGTATTAAATTATTAATGTTTTCATTGACGCGCACTGTTATACTTTTAGGCTTTAAGCTACTAAGTGTAGTGAATATATACATTTTATTACAATGCACGGGTTTGGACAGTTGGTGAAGAATGTTGTTTGACCGTCCAAAATATTTAAGAAAATTAAACTCCATATTGACTATATAATGAAATGTTGCAATCTCCACACGTTAGCAATAATTCATTACGACCTTGGATAGAATAGGTGTGTTTAGGGTATCCTTACCTACATTATTTTACCCCCCCCCCCCCCATCCCTAAACCCCACATTACTGAAAACATTTTATTGTTAAAATTAAAAAAGAAAAATTGTTTTGAACATAATTATTTATAAAAATATAATATATATTGAAAGCAAATGGAATGCATTGCCTTGCCTATCTTCATTACCTATTGTCAATACACATGTATTTTTTGGGGAATAGAATTATTTCGTAAAAGGAAGCCTACCTACCCTAAACGTATTGACATGTTATATTAAACACACCTAGTTTTTGTTTTGGCCTAACAATATTTAAGAACAATTTACTCTTTGTAGATTAAACGCCTCAAATGTAAATTGCGTGTATTAATGCTTAGTGTCTACAGTCAACCGAGTGTGTATAAAGCATTGAACATTTTACAATCGTTATAGTGAGAGAATCACATGAGAACTTCACACTAATAATGAAGGAATATGGTGTGTACTTAGATGATTATTATAAAAAAAAGCATTGATTATACACACTTGTGCCTGGCACGAAGATCACGCTTGGGTTAGGAATCAAGTCGCCAAGGATTGTTCCATTCAATGCAGTCAACTTGATCTTGATGTTGAAATGATCATCGTGATGTAGGCCGGCATCGTGAAGAACACTGGTGATGTCATACTTGTACAGACGGTCAAAAGCCCAAGGCATCTCTGCAGAACCTCCGAGAACGGTGAAATAGCCGCCATCACTACAAGCTCCATCATCTTTGCAAACCTGAATTACAAAATAATTAAAAAAACATTTCACAATGGGTATTTTTACAAAACGATTAGTAGTCTTCGCCAGTGGTGGCACATGTCATAGTATGCATTCAGGATATGTTAAGAAAGTAGCATTCGGCGTTGTTATGAACGACACCACGACATATCAAACTAACCACGTGTTATCGGTGGGTTTTCATGTATCGTTGAGTAACAGGAGATATTCCCTATCCTAGGTGGATGGTACTCCCTATGCTAGGTGGATGGTACATGTCTTAGAACACATTTTGGGCTACATTATTGAAATTTGTTCTATTCATCATACAATAAATATTACTTGAGTAATTTTCCTTAGTGAGAGCTTTTGAGCAAAATTGTATAACAGTAAATTAATCTGTTTAGTCGAACAAAAATATCTATTGAAAAAGATTGAAAAAGTTGCTGTTACCTCGAACGAAACAGATGCTGAAGACCCAAATCCTTTTAGGAGGAATCCAGCAAAGATTCTGTCGTGCTGTTGCTTTTCACTGATGAAGGCATCAAGTCGTGCCGTATCAAGTCCCATGAAATCCAGTGAATCATAGATGTATCCATATCGTTCTTTATATGCAAAGGTGTCCGATGGTTTGGAGAATTCGGTGGTCTTTGAATTAAGATTGTATGGACTTCCAAAGCTAAATGGTTTTAGTGGAATCTTCATTAGATCTATGGCACAGTTGCTTTCGCTTCCATCATAACCTCTAAACTCCTGCAGCTGTTGCCAAAGAGCCCAAATCCTATCTGTTTCTGCGTGGTGGATGTAAAACGCAGGGTCATAAGAGGCATAATGAAGATGAGCCAGGGAGTGCACCTTGCTACCACCAACCCACGAGTGGACTCCGTTGTGAAGAATCTCGAACTGAATCTCAAAATCGCAATAATTTGTCTGCTCAAGAGCAAAAAGTGCTTGTTGGACGAACCAATTCTTGTAGCTTGCCTGATTGAACAACTTACTGCTGTCAATGTCTCTCTCCGTTTCTGTGTTCTCAAATTCAATTTTAGCTTTCAAGAATGGATTTTCAAAATCCATGTGAGTCTTCGGATCGTGGATCGTAGCCATAGTTAAGAGGGCTGGCAAGGAGCTCACTGGGCGCAGCCAGTCCCAGTATGGAACGCCGACCTGGGAGCCATGTCTGCGAAGGGCATCCTCAAACTGCACCGTGTATAACCTGTGCCACTGTGGGAATGTTGCCATTCCGTGAAGGCAACATGCATGTCGTTCGGCACTGTGTGGGTTAGGACACAGTGGTGGAAGGGCGTGGAATGCAGCAATGGATTGATAACCATCAGCGGATGTGTCTGCTTGCATTGATCTCAAAGCCTTGCCTAACGACAATACCTCCAATGGACTTAAGGAATTAATATTTTTTCTCACTATATATGGTTCCGTTTTACCATCAGCATGTTGATGTGAATCTGTAACACATAAACATCATGATGAATATAAGTGATTTAAAAATGATAAGCTAAGTAGTCATTTACAATAATTATATTATGGTGAACGTATGATGGGTGCCACCCG
This sequence comes from Melanodrymia brightae, assembly GCA_032273805.1. NCBI lineage: Eukaryota > Metazoa > Mollusca > Gastropoda > Neomphalida > Peltospiridae > Melanodrymia > Melanodrymia brightae. The sequence continues at coordinate 22,482 of JAUTCZ010065265.1, read as the reverse complement.
TGGAGCAGGATACGCTCATCTTTCGCAAACACCTGCTTTGGCTATGATTCGTGAGTACATGCCATTTCGATATAAATTATTTTAGTAAAAGAAGTACATGTATATTAATGGTCCTTGGACTTTTGTCTGCCACGTAACAAATGATTTTAGGCAACAAGTATACATGAAGCTACTGTAACAATTTGGTAGACAAAAAACACATTAGCTACACATATATTCACATTTTAAGTACTAAGATGTAAATAAATGGTAATTTTAATTTTAAAGACCTAGATATGCATTACATATGGCACTAGCTTTGCAAGCATGGTAGAACTCGCCTTAAAACTAGGCATTATGGATTCATTTTAAAGGAATTAATATTTTTTTAAATAATTACATGTATTATAAACCATGATAACAATAGGGTATGTATAGTACCAATATCTATGTATTTGACACTTGAATGTACAAAACTACTTACGTGATCCTGGTACAAACAGAATGGTAGGCTTGTGAATGGAATCGCTTTCTAGGTATTTTCCATCAACAGTGCGGATTCGGATTTTGAGGTCGAATGATTCGCTGTCGAGACTCACTCCAAGTTGCATGAGATAGTGGGTGATATCGTACTTGTAAAGTCTGTCAAACATGAATGGCATCTCCAGAGGACCACCCAGGAGGGCAAAACTTCCAGCTGGATTGTTACAGTTCTTTTCACCATGTCCTGTGGGAACACAGATGAAGAGCTCTACATTTGCGGATGTCCCGATGTTGTGCAATAGGAACCCTGCAAAGGTTCTGTCATGGTCCTTCCTCGATTCCAGTAGCTTGTCCAGTTGAGGGATGCTCATGTGGTTGAATTCAAGAGTGTCATACTTGTAGTGGAACCTAACAAAATTAATTTTAAATTTCTGATTAGCATACATCAAACAATCATTTATTCTTTTTGTTATTTGTTTTCAAGTTGTTTTTAAATTCTTTATCTCAGATCTGTCTAATTTTATAGTGTTATTATGTAGCCTTCGATTTGTTTCGTTTTACAAAAAACTGTATCACCAATGGGTTGATAGATAAAACAAATGAATTAACAAGACAAATTGTTTCACATCGTACACTAAACAGGAAGAATTGAAAACCATCATCACAAGAATCATTTTAATAATGATACTAATCATACAAGAATAAAGTTTGGTTTTGGGGGATATTTATTATTGAAGGATACAGGGAACACTTTTAATAATATATCCTGTACATTAAACGTGTAAACAAATTATATAGATTCTACTAAGACAAAGTTACATCGACATAATTTTATAAGGAAATCAATTATAGTCTGAGACCAAAAGGTACATGTAATTAGTTATAACTTATTTACGTGCCTATATCCAGTTAAGGTTCAAGCACGTCTGCCATGGTCACGGAGTCGAGCTGCCTCGACTGCCTGTCCAGGACACAAGTTAGAGTTAGTATGATAGAGGAAACCTGCTACTACTAACTGGTAAGTAAGGGATCTTTTATATTCACTTTCCCACAAACAGGACAATACATACCACACGCCTTTGTTAAACCAGTTGTGGACACTGGTCTGTATAAGTGGAATTACACTTACACATTGAGCTTTGCAAAAGACTGAGTTGGAGTCTGTACCGATATGCCACAAATGGGATTTGAACCCAGTACCTACCAGTCTTAAACCGATTCGTTAACCAAAAGATAATAACACAGACATCTAATAAACTAGTAATTACTTGTTCTGGTAGTCGTAGGTGTCTGCAGGGCGGCTGTTGAGTTTCGTTACAGGGTCATGATTGAGTGTGTCGTCATCAAATGGTTTCAGAGGAATGCTCATCTTATTGATGGCACAGTTAGCCGAGTTGTATGCCTTCTGTCTGTAGCGCTGCAACTCCTGCCAAATAGCCCACAACCTGTCGGTATTCGAGTGATGCAAGAAAAACAATGGATCGAAAGCAGTGTATTCGAGCGAAGACAGAGAATACTTGCTTCGACCACCCACCCACGCATGGAGAGCGTTGTGTATGATTTCAAACTGGATTTCGAAGTCACAGAAGTTGTCTTGTTCTAAAGCCAACAGGGTATTTTCATAGAAGTAGTTGTTGTTGTACAATTCTGGTCGAATGTCTCTAGAAGTTACAGCATTTTCGAAGCTGATGCTTCCTCTGAAAAACGGATTAGGATCAAATCTCTGTTTCCGGGAGTTGAAGTATGTTGCATCTGCAATCAAACTCGGAAGTTTTTGTATTGGGGAAGACCAGTCCCAATATGGAACAGCAATGGCTGACCCCTTGTTCAGCAATACGTTCTCTACCTGAACGAGGTACAACCTGTGCCAGTGTGGGAAGGTAGCCATACCATGGTGACAACAGGCGATCTTTTTTCCATCGAGTTCGCAAAGACCAGTAGCTCCATGGAATTTTGCAATTTCTTCGTATTTGCCCTCATCTTTCATTTCGTTGAATGCAGCCCTCAAACTTTCTACTTCGCCTTCTGAGATATCATTCATGTTCTTTCTGACGTGACTAGCCGCGGTCACTGCCTCCACATAGACTTCAGAGTCATCGACACCTGTCAATACAAACAAGTGATTAAATATACTTCTGAACCTGTATATAACGGTCAACTAAAAATCAAAACATACCCTTTGTCAACAGATTTGTGACCTAACAACCTTTCAAAGTAAAGATAAAGTTATTTTTGATGAAAACTTGAAAGGTGAAACATAAATAGTTATGTATTAGACAAGTCTAAGAAATAAAATATTTTATACGAACATAATTAGTTGTGTTAGATTAGAATTCATCCTTGAGAATTCAAATTCTACAAAGCATACTTAAAACTATATAGATATATTTCTCTACTTGTTATTTTAGTCTGTAAGTTCCAAGTATGAACACATGATCTCCTATAATTATAAGAGTTATTTTTGGAATACACTGATAGTTATTGCTTCGATTATAAATATGTTACTGCTTGACATGATGTCGGTTAGAGTTTGTATGTTATATTCTATGTCTAGGAACAAAAAGAAACCTATGTCCTGACAATATCTAAACGGATAACCTACGTCTAATATAGATCACATTATAGAATGAAATACAGTCAAACTTCATTATCTTTCACGTTGTAATTTGAAATATCATGGATATTATTATGGACGAATATGTCTCAATAAACTGGCCATGGTTGTCTCGAAAAACCCATATATCAAACTTAACAATGTATTCCCTTTAACTTCGAGACAACAAAATTTGGCTCTAGATAATGATGATTTGGTTTGCTCTGTTGTCTTACCACTTCTTGGATCTCGCAAAACGGAAGCTGTTCCAAACATATCAGAGCCTAGATTTCCTCCAGCAAGATCTATCACGTCATAGCGGATTGAAAATCGGTCGGAGTGACGCAGACCCAAATTGCGGAGAGCCTCAGTAATCTCATATTTGTACAGTCTGTCGTATTGCCATGGCATCTCTAGATCGCTTCCCAGAATATAGAACTCTCCTGCAAAATTTCCACAGTTGTTGTCCTTGCAAATGTAAAATTTAACTAGAGCGGACTTTTTAAATCCATGTAGCAGAAAGCCAGCAAACAATCTATCATGTGACTTCCTTTGCTCCAATTCTCTTGCCAACTGAGGAATGGACAAACCATTGAACTCAATGTTGTCGTATTCGTAACCAAATGCGCTTTTATAGTTGAACGAGCTAAGGGGCACGGCGTGGTCTCGGGTCTTCATGTCAGGGTTAATAGAACTGTCCAGTCCAAATGGTTGTAAAGGTTTCCTCATTTCAGTTAAGGCACAATTGGCGGAATTATAGGCCTTGCCTCGGTATTTTTGAAGGGCCTGCCACGTGGCCCATATTCTGTCCACATTGGCATGGTGCAAGAAGAAAATAGGATCAAAGGCAGTGTATCTGAGGGAAGCCATGGAGTGTTCTCCAGTACCACCTACCAAAGCATGTATAAAGTTGTGAGCAATTTCAAACTGAACCTCAAAGGAACAGAAATCATCCTGTTCCAGTGCTAGAAGTACCTGCTGAGCAACGTGGGTATACTCGCCAAATGCTGGCTGCTCATACAGTTCATTTCGGACATTTCGTGTTGTATACGCATCGACACGGTCAATGTGTGCTTTCTCCCATGGGTTGTCAACCGTTTCGCCGCTGTTTGGATCAACATACGTTCTATCACTAGCAAGACTTGGCAGCGCTGTGTGTGGAATGGTCCAGTCATAGTAGGGAAGAGCTCCGTGGTAACCATTCTTTCTCAGGCCGTTCTCAAACTGAACTGTAATAAGTCTGTGCCAATGGGGGAATGTTGCCATCCCATGTACACAGCAAGCAAATTTGTTCACAGCATCTGGTCTAGGACACCAATCCGGTTCCCCATGGAATGCACCTATTTGTTCGAATCCTGATGGAGATTTGTCTGCCTGGAGAGCTGCCAAGGCTTTTCGTAGGGAATATGTTTCTTCTCGAGTAAGACGGTTCGCATTTTTCCTGATGATGTTGTGGGCGTGATCTTCTTCGGGATCCTCTGTAGCGAAACAAAAACAGTTGTAAGCTCTGTAGCGAAACAAAAACAGTTGTAAGCAAAACGTTATTACAGTTGTTTGAAGAAAAATGGTTTTATCTTTGATGTGCAAGTCATCTCTGTTCTATGCAGAGATAAGTATTTCAGTATGTTAATTGTTGTGTCGTTTAGATTTAGTTTATGTGTATGTGGTTTGGTTATATTCCATAACCCTACTATTAACTAGACTACAATGACCACCTTATGGCAAACTCGGTAATGTAAAAACCATTATTAAGTATGTTTAGATATAATATTATTAAGCATCAATATGTAATATTATGTATCAATAGGATTTGTCATTGTATATTGATATACATAGAATATCAATAGATATAGATCAAGTAACAATCAATATAGTGTGCATCAATACATGTGGAGAGCATCAAAAACGTATTTACCTAAATTCACTTTTAACCGTTAGTTGTCTCTATGAGATACATTCATTGGGATAAATGTCACATTATGCTAGTATTTGCAAATCGGTAACTTATTAAATTCGTATGATATGTTGTGTGCAAAACTACATTAATTTTTATCAAGCATTCTTACTGATTGCTGGCTTGAACCATATGCTGGCTCCATGGACAACTTTGGGATCCAGTACAGTGCCACTGGTGTCCGTTACCGTATGGGGCATCTCAAAATCACTTCTATGATTTAAACCCAATTCCTTCAGACCAGCCGTAATGTCCATCCTACAAATGAACAAAGTTGTAATTACAAGGGCTATTACAAACATTACATAACAAAATTTGTTTATATACTATTTTCTACCGTTGAACAGGTGCCCTACACATCTTTAGTACAATATATAGAACAAATCAAAAACTATTTTGACCAAATCTTGTTCTGTAAGGTTGAACCACGTGTCACTTTCCGATTGTTCAGAATGCAGTAGTTTATCATGCAAAGTTAAACACTGCAGTACCTATCCTATTGCGCTAACTGAGACAAAATGATGTTATATATTTTAATAACAACCCCTTCACCTTCCATTGATTTCCTAAAGACAGTTGGGAATAAAGGCAATAACATGACGATACTTCTGGCTGAGAAGTGGTTACAATAGGCTTGTAATGTTCATGGAAAAGTAAAGTCTTTTATTTAATGTTTAATGGTAGACATTCGGTGGTTATTGCATTATGTGATGCATCATTAATACATATTGTGTCTAACGCAATACCCTACTTAGACCGGTTTTACACTGTTTATCATTTCGGTGAAAACAGCAAACAAAACAAAATGACTGTGCTTGCTACGGGTAGCACTTATAAGGCAGGATATGCTCACTGTTCACGAACACCTGGTATCATTACTTGTTTGTCTGTGATTCGTGAGTACATGTCATATCGAATTCGCCGTAATGCCTCTCCCTAATAAAGATACGGATTAGGCCATGTCAATGTTATTTAGTTTAGATTTGTAGATACATGTACAGCTTTCGCTATTTCCTACTATCCTTTGCGGATGCATATACAACTTCGTGGCAAAACCATCGTAGAATTTAAATGGTGTATACAATATCATATTATAACACGAAACGTCAAAATCAGTCATATAGTATAAAATATTTCTCTGCACAGGACATAATCCAAGTAACTTTATGACAAAGTCGAGATGTCAAGCACACATGGTGATACCATGTGTTCGTGAACAATCGAATTATTTTGTAATTAATGCATCTAATTTTCTTATCTGCCATAACTGCTTACAAGTACTACACTGTGTATTATTGGTATGAAAGACTATCTTGTCATGACCTATACTAGTCCCTATGAAGCACTATCTATAATCACCCCGTCTACATCCCCCACCCCCGTTTGATCAAGCAATGTTGGAAATGAATTTCAGATTAACAAATTTGAAATATTTTACAATATACTAACTCAGATCTTAATGTAACTACAATTTGAGGGGTTTGAAAAGTTTCAGTTAATATATTCTAGCAATCGCCAATCTCAGTCATTATTTATCGTGGATAATAATTCTGTTACTAACCAGTATTGTCTATCGAATGACCATTTCATCTCTTTTTCTCCGCCAAGGACAACAAACGTTCCGACGTTGTAACTTTCAGAATCGGACTTTTTAATACTAACTTCGACGTTGGCTGATGTTTTGATCCCGTGGAGGATGTAACCTGCGAATGTCCTGTCAGTCCTTTTTTGGGCCTCTATATAGTGGTATAACTCGTCGATGCTCATTCCACCGAACTCAAGTGAGTCATAGGTATAACCGAGGACATTTTCATAGTCGTAAACGTTGGTAGGGATTGCATTCTTCTTGGTCTTTTCGTTGTTGTTCAACGGTGATTCAAATGCAAATGGTTTCAGTGGCTCCTGTGTGTAGGATTTAGCACAGTGAGCCTTGTATGGTTTACCTCGTTTAATCTGCAGTGCTTGCCAGATGGCCCAAAGACGATCAACATTTGAATGATGCAAATAGAATATCGGATCAAATGCTGTGTAGTGGAGTGTGGCCATGGAGTAGGTTTCGCTGCCACCTACCCATGCATGTATGGCATTGTGTATGACCTCAAACTGGACCTCGAAATCACAGAAATCTTCTTGCTCAAATGCCCATAACATGCCATCAAAGAGATACGTGTGGTCGCCGAATGACGGAGCTTCAAAAAGTCTGGGGTCTATCTTTCGTGAAGTGGTACCTCCTTCAAAAGCAACTGCAGCATTGTAAAATGGATTGTGTTTTGATTTTCCGTCTTCAGGATCTGTGTAAGTAGCATCTCCAGCCAGAGCCGGTATTGCTGTTTGTGGGCGTACCCAGTCCCAGTATGGAAGACCAATTGGCGATCCGCGGTGAATGAGAGCATCTTCAATCTGTTGGAATATAATTTTGTTTTTACTTACTTCTTCCCCAAGTGAGATGCCCTGAACATTGTATAATTGGAAAACATACATGTATTTAGGTATTTGAAATACAAGTGATCCACGACTGGTTCTTCAAAGGCCGTGGTATCTGCTATTCTCTATTTGAAAGATCCTATGCTATTATTTGGTAAGAGCAGCCTCCTCTGTGACCAAGTGACGGCATAACGGTGCATTTAATATTAGTAATCGACAGTTGTGTAACAAACAAACTTTATCTTTTAAAATCATGAATCCACAACTGGCTTCCCTCTAGCATTAAATAGGTGTTTAATGGCCCCGGGTAGTAGGGATCTAAATCATAGTCAGTGCAGTTAAACTCACAAGTTTCGTATAATAACATTACTTTAGATTCAGCTCTGTTATACATCATGATAACATGAGAGACAAGAGGATCTCTCCAAGGAACAAAAACAACAATAAGTGAGTAGGCTACCTGTGTCATGTACAACCTGTGCCAATGTGGAAATGTGGGCATGCCGTGTATGCAGCAAGCAATTCTGTTGCTGGCATCTGGAAATGGACATCGAGCGGGTAGCCCGTGGTACTCGGCAATGGCCTGGTAACCGTCCACCGACGTGTCCTTCTGCAGACGTTCCATGGCACGACGCAACTCGTACGTCTCCTCGGAAGTCAAACGGTTGATGTTTTTCCTGACGACTACTTTTGACGCATCAGCTTTAGCTGGGATTGCTGCAAAATAAATCAATTAATTAATTAATTATTGTATTTGAATTCCCTTGTGAGTTTCAGATTTAGACCTACAAACTCGTATTCTGTTAAAAAAACATGTACATGTATTGGATTTTCGGGTTTTTTTTTTTTTTATTAAATAAAAGTATTTAGAAGGAACTATTGGGATTTATATAATTTATATAAAATATAGGCTATTATTGATACTACATGTATATGTCCTGTTTTTTTTTTATTATCTGGAATTGCACCAAATAGGTTTTTATCACAGTGAACATTTTAGTATTCTCTTTGTTCTAAATATCATTAACCTACCCGTGTGTAACATTCTTTATTCTAAAATACTCGATAAATCAACAAAATATAAACAGAAGTCTAGGTTTGTATGGATGCTAAACGATCGTTATTGTTCACTCTGGCCTATAATTATAAGCTTATTTCGATCATCAATTATAGCATGGACATTACAACCTAAAGAAGATCAAATAATACTGACGATCATGATGTCCACTGGCTGGTTTGTGCACGAGTGACGGTTTCGGTAGTAGACCTGGATCCGCGGCTGTTCCATTGACGTGTGTCAAAGTGACTTTGACGTAGAAGTGATCAGAATGAGGCACACCGAAACTGTGAACCGTCTTGGTGACATCGAAGTTGAATGGCCGTCGCAATTTCCATCGCATTTCAAGTGGACCACCCAAACAAAAGAAGTCCCCGGCGAACTTGCAGTGGTCGCTGGAATGGCCGTGTTGGTCGTGATGACACACATAGACGCCGATATTGGCTGACGTGCCGATGCCGTGCAGGCGGAAACTAGCAAAGAAACGCTCTAATCCTCGACGTTCATCCAATAGAGATTTCAATTCCGGGATATTCATACCATTAAGATGAAGATCAGAATAACTAAAATGAAAACGATACATATAATTATAATATGTAATCCAGATAATAGATTTGTAACATGTTTATGCAATACAGTAACTACATAGTGTCTGATAGTGGTTATTCACGAGTATCGGAGTTTTCCCAGATATGTATGTTGTGCGCATGCGTACGAGGAATAAAATGGCCTTCCGCCCAACACAGAAGTTTGAGTTGTTCACGATTTAGTTTGTGTCAATGGATACAGCAATATTTAACTAAGATCTTCTCTATAAATGAAATACATGTATATCCTGGTTTATGACCGAATGCAGTTGAAATAGAGAATAGTCAGAATACTATATGAGTGGTCGTTTGATATCAATTATCTTGTATAACAAGGTGTTTAAAACGTAGCTACATTGTATAGCATAAGGTTTAAAATTAAAATAACTATCAACTGAAGGTTTTAAATGGTTGTTTCTAGGTTTGTTTCCTTTAATGATGATGACGACAAAGCAGCGGAAATTGGATTTTATTTACAACAATTCGCTGGCTTACCTGTATCCGAATTTGCTGTAGTCTAAAACTTGATTACCAACAGAGTTTTCCTTGGTCATTGCGATGGGATTGCTGTCCCAACTGAATGGTTCCAGTTTCGATTTCAAAAAATGGATGGCACAGTTAGGATAGTTAAAGGGTTTGTTCCTCAGTTTTTGAAGCTCTTGCCAGATTACAAGTAGACGGTCAACATTGGCGTGATGCAGGAAGAAGATCGGGTCGAACGACGTGTAGTCAAGATTAGACATAGAATACCTGAAGATAAACAAATTTACAACATGCTAGCTTATTGGTGTAAATAATTAGGAAATTAACTATTGGGATATTACAGGAGCAACGTGTTTCTGGTCATTCAAATTGTCATTGTCTTTCGACCGGTCACTTCAAACAGGTTGAAATCATTTAAATGTGTATTTATGCCTATGACCGAAAGGCTTAAAACAAATAAACTACGCGTATAATACATATCATGCGATCGAAAATAAAATTGGACAGGCCCGTCGGAGCGTCTTTCTAAGTGGGTGTCTGGGTGGGGTGGGGTGTGAGGGTATGGGTGGCAATGATCCTGATCGTTATTAAGCAAGACTAAGTATGCTTGAATTTGATAGTATAATATTAAAACAAAATCCCAGCTGCAACACCCTGAAAGTAGAACAGAGGAATAGTAGAGATGAGCTATGAGATGAAACGTATTGTGTCTCCAGTTAATGCCAAAACCATTTGATCTCACTAACACTCATCAACCCTTATACCTGTATTGACGGTACACAGGCACTTTACTTCCTACCAACTTACTTGTATCGTCCGCCAGTCAGAAAGTGGATGGTGTTGTGCGCAATCTCAAACTGTGGCTCAAATTCACAGTAGTCATCTTCGATGAGAGCATCCAGTACTGTTTCAAAGAGGTGCGTGTTTTCACCCGCAGACACTTTCTCGAACAGACGGTCGTCGACGGCACGTGCAGTGTGCGCGTTCTCGTGCTTCACGGATCCGCTGTGCCAGGCGTTCGACTTTGCCTTGCCACCCTGAGGGTCAATAAAGATGGGGTCTTCAACTAGGCTGGGAAGGCTCTTGAGAGGTTTCGTCCAATCCCAGAATGGAATACCAATGGACGATCCTTTCAGTTCCAGCGCTCTCTCCATCTGAACGACGTAAAGACGATGCCACTGTGGAAACGAGGGCAACCCGTGGACACAGCAGACTTGGGGTTTACCGGCCTTGTCTCTGCAAAGTGCAGGGGAGCCATGATATCCGGCTAACTTCTGGAATCCGAGTTCACCATCATCTTCATCGAGTTTATGCAAGGCGACTTGTAAGTCAAGTATTTCAGCTGTCGTTAGATCATCAACATTTTTTCGCACTAAATTACCTACAAGACAAAATTCTTTTATGAGAAATGTGTTACCGTTTTACAATTGTTCGACGTTCGCACTAAATTGTTCAATGTACAATACAGGTTATTGTCTCACAGATGATTTCTAACATAATACATTACTTGGACCTGTTTTACGCTTTTTTATCGTTTCGATGAAGACAACAGATACACAATATGGCTGTACTTACCACGGGAACCAAAGGTGGGGCAGGGTCCGCTCAACTTTCGCGAACACCTGGTATCATCACTCATTCGTGAGTATATACCATCTCGACTGTGTCGTAATATCAATTCGACTACGTCTTGTGCAGAGATACGCATTCGGCCATGTCAGTGTTTTGTCTTTTTGATTCTGATCCAACTTAAATGATCTACGTGGTTTATATGTTAAATAACTGAGTATTATGAATTATTTAACAACGACACAAGCTTTCATGCAAAACTGTACAATAACAGGGATGACTTGACCTTTCCAATAGTCAAGTCCCCACATATATCGAGCAGCATTCCATCTGCTCCAGCATGTGTCAGCATATCACAACATATTAAAACTTTCGTTCTTTGGAATGACCTACCATTAGAAATTTCATATTGTGAGCGGATCTTTTCTTTCAAAAAAACAAAAAACAGAAGCACGTGAAAGTTACAAGGTGTCTTCATTCCATTCGTGTGGAAATCAAAAGGAAACTATTTTACCAGAATAAGACACGCTTGTAGTACTCTAAATGCAGATGTATATCGCTGTTGACTTATTACAGATCTCTATTATAATAGTAATGTGGATAAGTATTACTATGACAACCGCTACCATTATTTCTTTGAATAACCAGCAAAGACAACTCTTTAAACATGTTTTATCCAATTGATCTGCAATTACTACATGGTAGAAACACGATAAATGATATTATCAAAAAGAAAATTTCCAAATACAATAAACAAAGACAACGATTTAATAAATAGAATCATGCGACCGTCTGATTAAAATGTAAATTAAAATTATAACTATGCACAACTTGTGCCCAATCCTTTGTGTATTATATTCAGTGAAATATGTTTCGATCAATCACAACTTCTGACTTAACTTATATGCTGATTTTAAGCAGCGCCATGTCCTTCTGCTCAGATTATGTTTTATCAAGGTAAAACAATTCAAAATGTTTTATGGTAGACATTCTAAGGCTATATCATTGGCTAATAATTATGTCTGATTTAATACCCTACTTAGACATATTTAACGCGTTTTCCAAGAATAACAAACATATTGTGCTTACGACACGTGCTGCTTTGTACAGCATAATAGCTACATGTATTTTAAATATATTAACCATCAGAAAAATATGTGTGTGTCATACCATTAAATATTTTAATACAAAATATAAGTTTTAAACTATTTTTTTATTGAACTGTCGGTATTTACTAAAACAAATGGCATCTATAGGCTTATAGTTATATAGCAGATTTGTTTTTAAATCTATTAACGTAATTTGATTTTAAGTACCAATGCATTTTAATGGTACATACTTATGAAATTATTTAAATTACAAAATGGTTTATTGAGAATCGGCAATAACCAAAATAATATTAGTTTATCGGAACTATAAATCACAATTAAAATGCCTTACCAGTTCCGTGTACAACGTCCTGCAATAAAAGAAACAATACCATAAGATTATATACACGCATGAACGCACACACGCACGCACGTACGTGCGTACGTCCGTATGTATGTATGTATGTATGTATGTATGTGTGTATTATATACTGACGTTTTGACAAATAAAGATAAAAGTAGCTACTACTAGTTAACACCGGCCCCCGTATTACTGGGTTTAAGACTGGTAGGTACTGGGTTCGAATCCCATCCGTGGCATATGGGATGTTTAATCCAACCCAGAATGAGTGCCTCGCAATGCTCAATAGGTAGGTGTACTTCCACCGACTAGTGTCCACAACTGGTTTAACAAAGGCCGTGGTATGTACTGTTCGGTGCATATAAAAACTTGCTGCTTATCAATTAGGAGTGGAGGGTTTCCTCTGTCATACTAACATTAACGTGTGTCTTGGACAGGCAGTCGAGGCAACTGGACTGCATGACTGACATACGTGCTAGAACCGTAAGTGGATATAGGGCCTAAGCACGTGAATAAGATATAAGTAACCAACAAGCTTCAACTGTCCCAAACGCACAGTGTCTAGTTGTAAGGCGTATGCCACCGTGATTGCGTAGCATATTTCTGGCTAATACAGTAATTAGGCATTTTATTATTAAAATTAACATTTACTTATATCTTATTGCTTACTATATCAATGTATGAATATCCAATATGTTATTAGACAGTCAGCCATATGGTCATATAGCTTAGTCTGTACTTTAGCCTAACATAATTTGTCCCGTTATAATTATTGTGGACAAACATCAATTACATATCGATACCACCGCCATAGGCCTACTGTGTCAATCTGTTTCATTGAATTTTTAATATCATTGTTTCATCACAGGTTAATAACGCAACCTGTCAATGCCAACTTTGCATTAAACTAATTTAAAATAATACACGTCTCCATTGGGCGTTTCTCAGCATGTTAATTCTAAACCAAAAATAAGGCCGATTTGTAGTAAAGCTAGACAACTTTGAATTAAAAAAAAACATTGGTCTAATTAAATGTCTAATTTACTTATGTATTATTAATAATTAAAACTCTGGTATGGAAATATAATGTAAACAAATAAAGCAACACAAAATAAGTTTACCTTTGCGGCAATAAGAACCAGCACAAGTCCCAGTGTCGACCACATGTTGCTGTCGACGATAGTCGATCCAGAGATGTGGTGCCCGGCCTTCGGAGCTGCACTTTCTTATAGCACGTTTCATTGTAATATCGGTCAGTCACAACCACTACTTCATTTACATCCACGTGGGAGAGCCGAAGGATTGTATGGGGTAACCCATATACTAGATAGTAATACTGTGTTCGTTATTAATCTGTATGTTTATTTAATCCGTAGCTGCCTGTCTGGTTCTTTATTGCCCTATATTGTTTTGTAAATTAAAATAATAATACTGAAGTATTTTTTTAATTTAAAGAAACTTTTATATTCAAAAGTGGAGTAGTACACCTCGAACTGCAAATGGTATAGTCTTTTAGGAAAAACAAGAGTATACAATTTCATTGCGCTGTTGCACTTGTTTTCCTTGGCTCAGCAAAAGTTTATCTCGTGGTGACAATTAGGCCCGAAAGCTGACCCATTGAGGTTAAATGTTGACCCTGCTGTCCAGATACTGATAATTAACAAAACAATGGTGACTGACGTAAATGGAAGCGACAATTGTTGTTTAGACGATATTATATTTGTGAAACCATGTGTGGGGTTCATTCTCATCAATTCATACACGTTCGCAATTGTCATTGTACTTTATATTCATGTACTATTGTGACAAAACATTGAATACCATATCTAAAAATTAGTTTGGGATTAATAATATAGTAGCAAAGCTGCATTTTAGTGCCATGTCATGCCATCAATTGAAATAACATTATCTCCGCTATAATATCTTTGAAGTGTTGTTTAATGTTTTGTTAAAACTTCATGAGTAAATTATAACAATAATTTTTTTTTATTACGACCATGTGAACCATGGGAGTTCAAGCGATCTGAGGATAGGTGTAACGATTATACTCAATTAACATTTTATATTGGGCAGCGGAAAGGTAGGGACAAAAGGATGTTCAGTTTTACAACTATTTACCCATCATACCTTTTCAGATTGTAAACAAGACTATTAAGTCGAATAGCCTAGGCATTTTTAATTCCATGTCTGAAGCAACAAGGTTTGAAGGGGTTTTCTGAATAAAAATTGCATGTTCATTCCGAAATCCCATTTCTTACCCGCGTTTTTGCCTCAGAAACAGGTTTAACAGTGCCTTGGCTCTTAGACTAATTGTCTTTAGGTTTGCATAATATACCAATCAAAATAAAACAATATTGACATACGGCAAGAAGTAGGCAGAGGGTACATTGATGGAATGACCACCCAATGGGACAAATTGTTTTAAAAGCGCCATAATTATTAATTAGATCCAGTCTTCTATAACAATGTATTAATTTTTGCTATTGAATGTTCATTGTTTTAACACGATACCACCCACCCCCACCTACCCCGAACCTCATTCAGAGAATCCTGCCTACAAACGAGGCCTGTAATATAGCCGATTATTTTGAAGATGATGAATAGATCACGACGTGTACTTTGCATACAAAGATGGACAAACTTGTCAATACGTTAAATACAATACTTTAAAGAATATGTATTCAATGTAGGTCCGATAGCATTATACAAATGTACATTGTTTTGGACCTATATTCCTATGGACTTCTATTCCTTTTACACCGGCTCCAACCTAGAGCGAGTGCACTACACGGCTCAATGGGTAGGATTTGTTTTACACTAACTTATCGTCTGCACATAAATTTGTTAATTTTGGTATTTCCATAATTATTCTCAATAATATAATCGCATTGCATGCATTCATTTTCACAATTTTAGAAAATGTCACTTTTTATTCTTATATAATTTCCCAAGCAAACACACCACCCAACAACAAAATCCACCACCACCACCTCTGAAGTTGCGTCCCCTTATTTACACACCGAGAATCCGCGCGTGCTCAGTCTCGCTCTTTCTCATTGTTCATAGTTCTAGTAGAATGAGACGAAAAACCCGGTCAATTATAAGCAACAGGACACGTAGCAATTCTAACAATGAATTCCGGATGACTATCTGTAAGAATAAATTAAATGAACAAGTCACAAGAAAATGTTCACCTCGTGCGTCAGAGCTGTACCTCAGATGGCAGCGCTTATCTGCAGTTATCTCAAACACTTCCTTTTCTAACATTTAAACCAATTAGAAACCACACGTGCATTATACATTGCTTATTAAGCGCATTTTAAAAAAGTACTTTTATCAGATTTTCAAATATGTCGAGGCATACAAAGATTGTTAAAAAGCTGGAAATGGTTGTAACCCTGTTTCACCGATTAATATGACCAAATAGGAACATTTACTGACCTGCGTGTATGTGTGTGTACGTGTGCGTGCGTGCGTGTGTGTACGTGTGCGTGCGTGCGTGTGTGTACGCGCACGTGTGTATGTACACACGCCAAGGGTGCATATTTCAAAATATATATCACTGCATCCCGTTCGTTCGTTCATTTACTTACATTTAATTGCTTGTAATATAAATATACATGTATATGTATATCCAGTGCGTTTTAGTACCTTAATATTGACCTTGAACTTTTGCCTACAATAATTTAGTACGATACAAATTATTTTACATAAAAGTACACATTAAGGTGCTATAACAATTTGGATGACCAGAAACACATGTATTGATATCGTAAGCATTAAGATATAAGTAAACGTTAATTCATAGCTTTATTAGCCATACATGTGTTACAAAGAATTAAATACGCATGTATGGTGGCATCAATCTTCAAACCAGGGAATATACCTTTAAAACAAAAATTATGAAATAGAAAATATTTGGCACCACATTTCAATGTTATTTGATGCAAACTAAATACATTAGAATTGATATTCTATGTACAGTACAATCGACAAACTGTACAATGAACACTCACAACACTGTTGAAATATGTTGGCGTTTGTTTATTTACAAATATATAGAGCATATTTACATAAGATACAATAATTTTACAACAGACGATTAAAGCCGCTGTTTTGAGTTTAAGAGATATGTCACAGGCAGTGCAGGATATGATCGCCTTTAGCAAACATGGTGTCACCATTTAAACAGTAGTGTGTTTGTGTCTATGTATACCGACACACATCTGTATTCCCGCGTATGAAGATCTTGTTTGACCATTTTCCTATTGTTAAGGCTCTGGCGCATGCTATTGTGGCATCCATCTTAAAACTCGAACCAGCGGCTTTCAATTTTCGTTTTTTTCTTCACACGTCTACTTAACGTTGAGGCCGAATAAATGTTAGTTATTTAATACACATCACAATGTCTACAGAATAATCTGCTTTATTTGAAACTGGCACAAAACAATACCTAAATATACATGTATTACAACTATACATGTGCTACTAGATTAAACGAACATTTCAACCAGACAAAAACTTGTATAATTCATCGTTATATTGTGGTTCAGAATTTTCACTATCGTGTTCTTGTTTTATTACTCCTGCCACTCCACAGATGGCTTTCCTCACTCAATTACTCAATAGATAAAAATACGTATTATCATCAGAAATTAGATTACCTGTAGGCCCTACCTGCAATATATTTTCCAAAATGGTGAGTTTATGTCAAGTTGTCGTATACAGTGTTTCAATTCATTTTATTCCCGACGTTATATATAGCGCAATTAACTGAATGATTTCTTTATGAAATTCTTAAATTTATTTTTTACAAACTGCAATGCTGGGTCTTATCTAATCTACACGTGACAATGAAGGCAAAATCAAGTTGGCATTCAGTTACGAATCACAGCCAATGGAGGGACGATACTTGTAAGTCGATACATTTTTACAAGGGGTCTAGGATTTGATCAATCAGGAAATACTTGAAACGGTTGGCTTCAAATTTACCACTCCAAAGTTAACTAGTAAAATGTTCATAGTGCATACTATCTGAGAAGAACTTTGTGTTCGAAGGCAGATATTTTTGGATTTCAACAATAACACAAGCAATTTCCACAATGCATAGATCTGCAAAGATATATTTTACTGACAGTTTTTAATAACATATTAATGCATTTTTTAATGATATTGGAAAAATATGTTGGGTATTGAATAAGGAATGCACCCGGAGTGACCCGTGACTTTTTAAATTTAGACCCCAAAATTGTATGGTAGAGTATACTCTGATCATGGAAAACACAATATGTTAAAGCTAAAACTCTACACGTATATATATACATGAACTTTGTATATACATGTAGGTATAAAAAGAAATGTCTTTAATAGAGAGCTTATACTTAAATGACAACAGTAAATATAAACACAAAGAAAAAATCTAGAATAAGTTATTTTATACAGTTCACATATCAATGTCACACAAGGGAAATGTTACACATTTATTTGATCAACTCCAAATGAAATGTACACACACAAACACACACATATATAATATTATATAGCAGAATGAGGCAAACTGTAGTCAAAGTTCAATTAGGTAATCAATAACCCGTGGGTTTCTATGTTGAAAGTAATACCTCTTTACTTGAATTATCCAACTTGCTTTTTGTTCATGGAGGTTATTCTTGCTCATGAAGTTGATCTAATTGCATAATTACAAATCTCCCTCATATAAAACTGGCTATTGGTTTACAAACAATACATCTTGCTTAAAGGAACTGATATGTTTAAGACAGATGTTATACTGCAGCTACAGTAAACTAATCACAAATATACGCCATATTTCTATACCAGCCTTATTGACAAAGCTGGGACGTCATTCACTAATAAATCACTGTTAAAACTGCGATGTTTGCAAAATGTGAGTATGTTCTATCATCTGATGAGCTTTCACTTTGATACATGTAGGTTTCTAAGATAATTCTTCAAAGAATCAGGAATTATAACGTAAAAGTCCACAAATATCTAATCATGACTAGTCTCACCGGTCTCTGTGGTTAGACCACCGCGCTTAAGATTGGTAGGTACTGGGTTTGATTTACGCTTCAGGTGATGGGATTTTTTAATCACAGTACCATCAAATTTAGTAATTACTTCACAAGTCTCAATGGGTAGGTGATCACCACTGACACCTACAAGTGTATCAACACCTGGTCAGAGAAGACCTGCTGCTGCCACATAGGCTACTCTTCTTTGAACAACAGTCAGGGATTCTTTTATGTTCACTTTCCCACAGACAGAATATATCTGGCATTTATATGATGTATATTCATTTTGAAGTGTGAAATGTTGACTGATAAATTTAATAGCTCCTATTTATAGAGCACATTTATTAATTCGTCATCAGCTAATGGATAACAAATATACTGTCAATTTGTCACATAGTCTACAGAATATATAGCCAGCCACTGTTTTTTTCAACTGGCTACAAGGATCTTTTACAGTATGTGAATCTTGATATTGATAATATAATAGAAATGCAGACATTGGCGAGTGCATTGGAGAGATTTTAACAACAAGCATGCCAGTTTAGATTATTCTCCATGCTTCTGAAAGTAGCATACATTTGTTGTATGTGGTGGCAGTTGGTTTTTTTCTGCAGACAGTGCATTGTAATTACCTGTATCATATGTGTGTCAACTTACAGCCACTTATTAAACAATATCCTTGGGTGTCATTAAAAATTACTTCCATTGGGAAAACAAGATCATAATATTTGAACAATAAATAAACACTGTCATGTGATAACACATACATTACCAACAAAATAAATACCATACATGTAATGAGCTCAAAATAAATAAGTGGATACTACCGGATAATTGATATTTAATCAAAACAAAGCACATACATGAGTGTACCTACAGCAGGTTTCTTCTCTTACAGTCAATATAAAGTCTTATAATAGCAGCAAATTAACACTTGTGAGACTATATGCTGAGCAGAGCCAATCACAATTTTAACAGGTCAAAATACATACATACTGTAATGAGTGGCTGTCAGTTAGAACATCTACATGTATGTCTTGATGACCCATAACATAAAATGACATCACAGCATGATGCAGCCACTCTCCATATCAAAATGTCATAAAAGGATAAAGATAAAGTTGGTTTATTTAACGACACAACTGGAACACATTGCTTAATAATCGGCGATGTAAAACAGATGGCTATGTCGACACATGATCTGTTGTTAATTCATAGGATTCCTTTGAAGGTAGTGTGAACAAATTTTACAGTAACTGTTATGGGAGATTTGTTTTAAAAACAAATGGAAATAATTTTAATTAATTTCTTTATGATAAAAATAATTATATGTCACATATCTGTACGTTGAAAACACGATTTAAACATCAGCAAGATCAATCAGAAAACTGCCATCGAATTGACAACTCGCGTGCCAGCACTCAAGTGTTGCCAATTTTATCACTGCAGATTCATCAAATCAATGTTTTATGCAACAATATTCAATAAACATTACTAACTTTGAACAAATATTAAACTATTTTTATTGCACTTTATTTAATAATGTAAATTATCTTCACAAGACACAGTTCAGCTGATATATTCAATCACTTTTTACGAAAATAGTTTTAAAAATGTGTACATTTGCTTTTATGAGAGGAATTCGGTTCAGTAATTATAGGTACCGGGTACGTAATAAATAAAAATACAGTGAAATTCCTGTATTGGGACTACCTGTTCAAGCATACCTGTCATGGGCACAACATCTGACTTCGCCAGAGAATTCTGTCTATGACAGGAAACTGTATTGTAAGATTCTATGATATTTATTGGTTTTCATAAGTTGTGCGGAAACTGTGCTAAGTGAGAAAATATGACAATATATCTTCCATTTTATGTTTGACCACTAAGTTAACAATATAAGATAAATGTACATTGACAAAAAGACATCAATATAAAAAGTATCACAGAAAACAACTAACATTAATTAACCTATATTATGAATAACAAGATGATATGCTTAGAACACAGATACAGGATATTTCATTATATACATGTACAGAGTGTATGTATCAATACATTATGCATTGCTATATAATATACACATTAACTTTTGCAATATTAATGCAAAACATATTATAATTATGTGCTACATACAGCTGCAGTCAATCTTTGATAATTTCAAAATCCAAGGAAGCTGAGAGTGTTTGGGTGTCTTATTTTACGTCTTAACATATGAGAGTTCAAACTAGACACAGCAGTGCTACCGTGTTATTGCGAAATGTATACTGCAGATCATGAAATTAATGCGTCACTAAATTTATGCGAGTAAGGGTGGTCAGACTAAAATGCGAGTGGTCTCCCTTTGATATAGGACTTTTTCAAACAACACGTTTGTGTAGCAATCATTTTTCGCATTAATATAATGATCGCATTAATTTCAGGATCTACAGTATTACGCATTGTAAAATACATTGTACTCAAAAAAATGTATTGCTTACCGGTATCTAAATACAACAAAAGCATGTACATACAGAGAAGTAAATGAACATGGTGAAACAATAAATCATTCATTTAATGATGAAAAATAAATAAAAGTCATATACTTTCAACAATGTTTATAACTGTTTGAAGTTAGCCTGTCCTTATACTATTTGATTGTATACATGTATTAGATAAAGAAGTCCTGTTGTCAAAGATGACTGAAGTGAGCAGCACATTTCTTTCAACATATATCAGGCCAAACACTGTCTCTAGACATCCTACCACTTAACCAAACCATTTAACTATGAACTGGCTAAAAAAAAATCCCTATCAAATACTATCAATATACTTGTATAATAAGTAAGGGCCAAAACAAAAACCTTTAAATAGCTTGTTTGGACTATGGCCTAATTCAGTTAGATTGAAATTATATTACTTTACCACTACATCAAATCCCAGACATTATGCTTTTGCTGTGCATGATATATATATTTTAACCATTATTAACAATAGTGGACAAAATAAGTTTCAAATTTCTCGAACAGATGATTAATTATACTAATATGTTTTATGTCTAGGCTAAATAGCTATATAAAAGGTTCCTGTCACATTGCTGAGACTGAGAGGATGATCTGGCCACGGTCAGAGCGATATCAGGTTCAGCACCCTCTACAACATCCTTGGATGGATGAAGGCATTAAACCATTACCTGTGCTGTGGTTATATATAAAAAAGGAAGTGTAATTTGCATGTACAATATATATAACTAAACAATGTTTGGTGAACTATTTAATTATATATATATACAAAATTAAACATGTACATGATCAGTTTTATACAGCAGTAAATTGCATTTGATTTTTTTGTCGAAAAATGACAAATGACATTAAATCTCAATCAATTTAAGTTATTCCATTATTCAGCATGTTTCCTAGTCTTATTGCGGCTGAATTAAGGTGTCCCTTCAGCAGGATTCTTACACTTGTAAGCAACTAAAATTTAACGACATTTCCAGAATATTCTAAAAAAATTCCAGGACAAAAAAAAATGTCAATCAAATTGGTTGGGTTGGGTCATTTTTGGTTTGCTTCCATCAGAAAACTGTTCAAGCACACCTGTCTTTGGCACAATCTCTGACTTCACTAGAGAGTTCTGTCCACGACAGGGAGTCAATCAAATGAATTTTATAGCATTTTATTGTCAGACTTAATACATATAAGTAGGTCAAAGGCCACAGCAGACGGATTAATGCCTATATACATTTTATTTATGAGTGTGGGAAATTTTGAAATCGGGCTATGTGTGATTATTTACCGACACATTTCTAGGTATCAAACTACAGAAACTATATCATATTTTATTATACTTACAAAAAAAAATGTCATGCACTTGAAACTTTTATAAATAAAGAA